>JAVQJF010050358.1:0-47357 GCA_036023855.1 Gadopsis marmoratus
ACACTGTGCAATATATAATTTGTTTGGTTCACTTACTTTATAATGCTGCTATGGTCATTACTTTCATATGTCCACTACTTTTGTAATGTGGTAACTTTCTTTATTACCTTCATATAGTATATTCATTACTTCTATAATTGCTGCTATGGTCATCACTTAATTTACTCATAATGCTGCTACTCATTCACTTACTTATTACCATGGATGTGTACCTATTGATTTGATTTTATTACATGTGCTCTTTACCTATCCTCTTTACCTCTTTACCTATCCTCTTTACCTCTTTAACTATCCTATTTTACCTCTTATCTGCACTGTCCACCTTTTGCTGTAACAATGTAAATTTCTCCACTGTGAGACGATTAAAGGATTTCTGATTCTGAAAACCTTTTCTTCATTAAGTATCTCATATCCACCCATCTTGTGTATTATCTGCTCATCCTTGGATCGTTCATGCTGCTGTCACTGTCGATCCATCTCTTCTCCTCCCGTTTCCATCCTTCCTGCATTTGTTTTCCTATATTAAAGCCTCTCTCACCGCCCTCCACTGCACACTTTGTCACATTAGTCAGTGGATTAGCTCTGATCTGCACTGCTATCCATGGAGCTCTGTTTGGCTAACATATCAGGTGCTGTCCCTCCTGTGTTCATTTGCTCGCACAGTCACACAGCCTGGTCTCAAACCCACTGCTGTCTTGTTGAGCACACAGATTCCTAGAAAGGCCCTTAAAGGAGCCAATTCAAACATATTCATACAGACAACAAAGCACCAATGTTTCTATAGATGGCAAACTTTAGCAAGCAATTCTGTCATTCTGCTGTAGTTTAGAGCTGGAACATCACTCCCAATGGTTCTGTCAAGCTTTATTTTTAAAACCTCTTGCTGCTGTAATTATTACACTATGGTCCCTTGCTTCATTTAGAGCATCTCTAACAACAGTGGCATTGGTTGGACAGGGTCACGCATGGCACAACACAAGTAGGCATGAAGAAGCCACAGTGAAATGGAAGATGGAGACAAAAGAGTGTTGATCTGGTCCAGATTCTGTGGGAGTAGAGGGAGTGATGTGGAAAGATACCACGTGAGGGTGTTCTGACAACGATAAGAAGATAATAGTTGGGGCAGCAGCAGTGGCTGCGACGCACAGCTCATTTAAACAATTAAGGCACTATAAAACCGTCAGCTCCCAATTGCCGCAATTTGCAAAAGAAATCTCACTTTCTTCTTGGGAGCCATAGCTCAGTCAAATTTGGTCCCACAGTGTCAGACTTTTAGAACCTCTGATCTAGTCAGCCGTTGGAAACTTAACACCGACACTTAAAAACATACATCCAAAATACATTACATAATACAGTTGGGGGAGGAGGGGAGCCTTTTAAAGACTTAGTTTCGGATTTTATTTTATGGAAATACTTAGTAATGCTGCGTTTAAATGTGAATTCTCAGACAGTACTGTGGAATGATACCCAAATGACTGAGACTGGGTCAAAGAGAGGGGAGACGAGTAGAGCTGCCACTGGAGGTTCCCGATCAGTCAGCCTTAATGCAAAGGAACGAGTGGGCAGTCCCAAGACCCCTCTGGACATGCAGACAGCTGTCCAGCCGGGCCTGCCTATAAATGGATCTGACAGAGCCAGCAACTTGGCAGAGCAGAGCACTTGGACGAGAGTTTAACTAGGAAAACTTTCAGTATGGCTGCAGGTGGTTAAGGGTCAACAGGGTGCAATATGCACTGCAGATTTAGTCATGAGAGAGAGAGCACTGAATCATATTTCATTATGAAATGTAATATTCTGTAGACCCTGGAGGAAGCATTTTGTTAAGGTTGAGACTGTTAATGGAGGTTTTACCTTTCTCTGAAAGCACTGCCTGTGTGCTTGTTCCAACAGTGGAATCGAAGATTTGATTGTCAAGTAGGCAATTACATTCACCTGCTGTCAGTCATCTGTAATGTGTACGTTTTGGAAAATGTCTTGGTTGCACTCAGAAAATATTTGAAAAACAAAAAGAATCAGAAAATACAATTTAGCAACCAACTGTCTTAAGATAATGTCAGATTACAACGTTTTGAATTCCATTACATGAACACTGGGCTGACATACAGCGATCAGCCATAACTTTATGAGCACTGACAGGTGAAGTGAAGAACACTGATTATCGTGTTACCATGGCACCTGTCAGTGGGGGGGGGTTTAATTAGGCAGCAAGTGAACATTTTGTCCTCGAAGGTGAGGTGTTTTGACAAGGGACAAACTGTGCTGGCTGGACGACGGCGTCAGAGCATCTCCAGCGTTGCAGCTCTTGTGGGGTGTTCCCGGTCTGCAGTGGTCCAAGGAAGGAAAACCGCTGAACCGGCGACAGGGTCGTGGGTGGCCAGGGCTCATTGATGCATGTGGGGAGCGAAGGCTGGCCTGTGTGGTCCGATCCAACAGAAGAGCTACTGCAGCTCAAACTGCTGAAAAAGTTAATGCTGGTTCTGATAGAAAGGTGTCAGAACACACAGAGCATCGCTGTTTGTTGCATATGGGCACCGGTCAGGGTGTCCATGCTGTCTGAATGTTATTGCTGATCGGTGTGTATGCACTTTGTAATTTTGAAAAGACCACTCCTCTGCTGCACTGAAGGACAGCAATAATACACCAAAATGCACTCTGGAAAGGAGGGCAGTTTTGTTTAAACTGACAAGCAAAATAAACTGGCTGTTCATGGGCAGATAAAATAGCTAGTGAGTTAGAAAAGACATAACACAACGTTTGGATGCAGTCATTTTTCATCTTTGTGTGACAATAACATGACTGCTCAATAGACAGCAAAGCTTCTAGCTCCCGACAGCTTAAAAGCTCCGTTCTTTTGTTATCTCTATGTGCTTGTAAGGATTTTCTAAAGCAGAAGCATTCTTCCCCATGATTAAAGGGAGAATGCTGTATTTTTTACCCCCAAATTAATCTTTGTCTGAAGTTGATACCTTATGGTTCACGCTTTTCTTGAATACAGTTATCTTTCTGTCTTTTGTCTCTTTCTGTGTATGAAGCTTGATGCCTATCGAAGACCATCTGTCTCTTTTCCTCATAGTCCTCTGGAGCTTTCTGTATTTTGTATCATGAGCAAAGTTACAGTTTGTGTTCATGATTCACAGCAGCGGACCCTCTGCACTGTCTTGGCAGTTCTATCCCTTCCGCCCCAGCTACCACTGACTTGTATGACTTTCCAAGAGTTTATTCATGTAGCCTTTACTGTATATATCTTAGTCTTTGTCAGCCTGTCTGTTTGTCAATCACTCTGCCAATGAAACCAGCGGCCTGCTTATCTGTCTTTTTTTCTGCCAGTTTCTTCATCTGAACATCACTAGTGTATCTATCTCACTTTTCCGTCTCCCGCTTAAAGTCCACCCAACCCCCTATCTACAGTGGCACAACCTTCCTTATGTGTCACTCAAAAGTTCTTTTATGTTTTATGATTCATGCACGCACACACACACATACACACACACACACACACACATCTTTCACACATTCTGCCCTCTGCCATCCATTAAAGACAGTTGCTTCAGGATATGGCCTTGCACCTCCTCTCTGCTATCACTCCCCTGTCCCTCTCCTGTCAGTGTCTCTGGTTTGGGCCATTGTCATGCATATGGGACCTTGTGTGTGTGTGTGTGTGTTTTGGGGATGCAGGGTAAATGTCAGATCACCAAGGCCCTGCGTTACCATGAAGCTTTGTGGGTTTGTCTCTTTTTGGTGTGACGTTAGACATTATCTTATATATTGTCACAATATGGTCATTGTCATGGGAGGTTTTTATACTCTGTGTGTGTTTGTGTGCCTGCGTTTGTGTGTTTGCGTGAGTGTAAGCCCAAGAGACAGTCTGCGAGTCCACCCTCTACCTCTCATCATCTACTCTTTCAACCTCCTCCTCAGTGAAACAAAACACAGCCGTCCTCAAAGTCACATTCAAGAACAAACGTTTCTCAAACCACCACTTACTGTAAGTGTCACCCCACACACACAATACTCCAAGGCACCAGCGCCAACCATTTGCAGAATGTTAATGCTAGCGCTGTGCCATCTAATACCATTAGCAAGGGCCAGCTGCGTCAGAGCAACACTTGCCGCTGTATCCCACATACTTAACCCACTTGAACCCGTCGGTCTCCTGAATGCAGTATTTGTCTACCCTGTTGTGTGAGCATGTGCTGGCCTCTGAGATGCTTGGTTAAGTGCCACTCTGGTTGTGCCTTGATTACTGAGGCTTATGGGGCATTGCTGAAACAAAAAAGCAAGCGGAACAAGTGCATTTGTACATGGTATATGGTGGTATATTTAAAGGTAATCAGAAATCGGTTTATTCTCAATTTGAACAGTTTGAAATTGGCATCAGTTATCAAAAGGTAAAAAATATACTTGGAGGACGATGAGGGCCCTGGTGGGAGGCTGATAATATGCAAATGTGAGATACCTTTCCATGAAAGTAAAGAAGTCAAAAGAAGGGGGAATGACTGATACATTTGCATGTTAACGATTAGCTCACTTGTGAAAGGGCCAGAATTTCCTCACTGTGTGGGAATGGGATCCTTTATTTCGCTACCATACGACAGGAATGCTACTGTCCCACCTCCTTTTCTGTTTGCAAAAATCGTAGCCTACAAGCTGGTCAGTGTTCAGTGACATTTTGGCGAGTGGCGTAAAGACCCTTGTAAAAGATGTTGTTTGCAAAACAAGTGATCACCATGAAGAAGCAGAAAATTGTGCCAAAAATAGACCCACACAGAGACAAGTACGAATCTATAGGATGGTTACAGAAGCTCCAACCCACAAAAGAGTACGAAGGTGCCAAGAATTACACTGACTGTTTGAGCAACCTATGATGTGGTGAAATAAGAATCTGTGTTTGTACAGAGCAATTAAACACCCTAGTGTTTGTCCACAGCAGTGTTTAGACATGTCCCGTCAGGATGTAAATGTGGCTGGTGGGATAAGCAAGTGTTCATGTGCTTGGCATCAGCAAATGAGATTAACAAAGCGAAAGAAATTCTTAAACTCTTTGGAATGTGTGCTTCCAGCTGGATTGAAGGTGAAGTTAATAACATAATAACACCGGAAAGAGGTATTATTGAGTAGAGATGCTGCAGTGAGGGGACACTAGAGATCATGTGCGTTTGTGATTTGCATTTTACGCTTCCAGGACATTCTGCCTCTTGTTCACTTTTTCATGGAGCTGTTGTTGTTGGGCTAGATTTGAAGAATTATGGTAAAATAAGGATTTGGTTATGGTGAAGGTACACGTTTACATGATCCATCGTTTGTTGGCTCACCTTGGACTCTGGGGACTCGATTGCAATTTTCCCACATTTTTCTAGGCAAAAGGATTCACTCAAAAAATAATCGATAAAGTAAACGTAGAGATCACGTGTGCAGTTATGATGGTCAACGTTAGTTTGGAGACAGGGAATGCATTATGCACCAGTAGTGGTCCTCACTCTACAAGGTGTGTCTATGATCACATCTTCTCATCTTGAGCTCTTTTTAGACCCATAGACCTTTAAGTTACAGAGGACAAAGCAAAAGGCATTTTAAAAAGAATATAATGTGGTTATGTATCGGTGTCTGTGCGTGCGTGTGTGTGTCACAGAAAACAGCCAGAAGTTTGGAGTATGTGGGGCTGCAGATGGATCCTCCTGCATTTAAGCGCTGTGGTTTTCTCTCTTAATGCCACCTCCATCAGTCGTGCCATGTGTGTATGTGTATCTGCGCATCACGTATCTGTGTGGATCTACCCCCCCCCCACTTTTTTTTTTTAAATCTCAGTTGACATTTTCCACTCCAGCCACTTTTAACCACAAACGAATGTATCGATGTTTTTACAGGGAGCTGCTGGCTATTTCTAAATGCGGTGCCAGCAGCATCTCAGACAACATTCAGTTCTAACAAAATGTTTAGACCTCCACGAACTGAACGGCTACAGTAATGACAGACTATTTCACGCTGCTATTTCCCCATCTTCCTGCCACGGCAAAGCCCAGCAGCAAACAATGGCGTCGTCTTCATTCAAATCTGTTCAGTTTGTCCAGGCGAATAAGTTGATTGATAGGAAGAGGGGGAATTCTGCCATTTACAGCTAAAAAAAGATAAAAAAGAGGGATGAGTCTTTGTAGCAAGGAGGAATAGAAGGTGCCTTTCAATGGGGGAATGGATGGAGACTGATGAAAGAGAGGAAACGTGGGGGGAGAAAGAGGCTTAAGAGTGCCTGTCAGTGAAGAAGAGTTAATAGAAAACTGTAAGAGAGAGATACAGTAGGAATGAGTGGATGATGGAAGGAATGTAGAGAGGATGAATAAAGAGGAGAGGGGAGGTTCTGATCGCGGGAGGGAGGAGGGGATGGCAGAAAGTATTGAAGGAAGAAGAAAGAGGAGAGGAGGCGGCTCTGTCAGTCACTACTGTGGGAAACGAGAGACAAAAATACATCAGATTTTAGGATTGCAAAATAGAGAGTATAGTATGGCTATCAGCATTTGCAGGTGGTGAGCCCCACTGTTAGCCTTGGCCTGTCCGCTAGCTCTAATCTGACAACACAGCCACTATATTCAGCAGCAGTCTGGTCCTACACACACACACACACATAGACAGTACCCAGACAGTTCTATATATTTTAATATTTGTTATTAATATCTCTGTTAGAATACTAGCATAGCTCCTACTCTGATTATAGCTTTTGTGTGACGAAGATTGTACCAATACTGATATGATGTGTATATTTTTTTTCTCTCTGCCATTTTCATTCCATAAATCACCGTTATCATTGAGATTGCTTGCATCATAGTTTTTGGTTTGCATTTTCATTCATTTCGTACCATTATAGCACTTTGGCAAGTATTGACATACACCTCTGTTGTGAATATCATATACCCATCCATATTGCCCACACAAACACACTCACACATGCGAGCCTACGTATTACTGCCTCTTTATGTCTCTCTCTCTTTCCCTCGCGTCCATTCCACCTCTCCTTCACATCCATCATCTCCAAGGCGACCACCCCGCGAAGGCACAGGCCATATAAAGATTAGCTGTTCTCTCGCATGCCCCCCCCACCAACAGTCTTTCTGTATTCTACATGACATTTAAGTCCTTTTCAGTAGTTTATTTCTGGAATACACTTTTTCATAATACTTTACATGTCTTAAAATGTGTCTAGAGGAGCTCTTTAAGGTCAGTGTGTGCATTTGTACTAAATCAAGACTGCAAGTCTGCAGCCAGTCTAGATGCTGTTAGAGTGGCTGTAATGCTTGTTGTAAAGAATATTTCAGCAAAGTAGTGGACTCGGCTGCCAAAGAAATTCAAAAGTTAATAAAAAGTGGGACTCAAAATTAGTAGCACTATACAGTCCATTTAAGTTGGCCACTTGCTTAAACCCTTTGGGAGATTCTGCCGTTAAATGATCTGCTACCTGCTTTATATCCAACTTAGTTATCATCTGACTTTTCATCAAATTGCGTCAGTGACTGTATCTTCAGCTGATGGTTTACAGTCAGACTGAGCAACTGAATGCTTCTACTGTATACAGCAACTCACCTGACTGACTAAACCACTATCTGACTAAATTAATGAGTGGTGTATATGGTCCAGCCAGTCAGTGCTTCTAACTAACCAACTGACCAACATACAGACTGACTGAATGATGAGATGGGCCTGTACATGTGACTAACTAGCTGACTGACTGATTAACTGTCTGTCTGTCTGTCTGTCTGACTGACTGACTGTGTAATCAGTGGAAGACTGTGTTTATAAAGCAGCCACAGCCACGGCCACTCTGCGAGCGTCTGAGTGACACTCCTGTCTGGCAACTGTCTCTGTTCCTCCACAGAGAGGGAGAGAACTGAGTGCTGTTAGCACTGAGCAGGGAAGACAGTTATTGATTTTCTACTTGTCTATTATTTTTGTTTTTCACAGAGAAGAAGCTAAGTAGGAGAGGCAAGTGTGTGTGGATGTGAGTTACAGTCTCCTTATATTTGGTGCAGATGTGTTTACATGCATGTCTGCTGTCTGTATAATTCCCATTATCTTGTGACTGGGAAAGTGTGAACATATCCAGCATGTGTGTACACTGTTGCTGTTCAAAGTTTATTCCTGGCCAACGAACACAACAATATATCTACTCCTCACGTCGCTCACGAATTGGATGGAACCTGGCAGGTGGGAGAAAGCATGTCTGTGTGTGTGCTGTGTGTTCTTGTCTGCGAATCAGTGTGTATTAAATCTAATCTCAACAGACACTTTTCAATCTCCGCAAGAGTCAGCGATAATGAAGTGAAGTTGCTGGTTCAACTTTTCACTTTGTGTAAAGATTTGTTCCAACTCATATAGGTTGAGAAATCATGAAATGAAGGAACAACAAATCATATAGAGGTTATTTTCGACCTGACAATGAAATCACTGCCATATGATGTCTATATGTGATACTGTAGCACTTAGATCTGTCAAATAGTCTACAGTATTACCAGTGTTATCATACATACAGTAATAATGCAAGCACTAGTGTTCATTTTGACTCCTGATTTTTGTTAGTTTTAGTCAACAAAGGTTTGAGTTCAGTTTTGACATTTTAGTCTAATTCTAGTTTATGTCTTCTAAGCATTTTGGCGCTACACCTGTTGCCATCTTTGTTGTGTTCAGTCACCGTTAACTTGTTGTTACACGCAGTGTCCGTGTGACTCTGCCCTGCAGTAATGCACCTGACTGACCCTGCTCAGGAAATCCGGTAGTCATTTCCAAACTCGGCCGTTGGAACAGAACCACTCACTGAGGATTCAGTCACTCGTTCACCAAAATTCTGTTGGTTTTCTGGGTTTACCCTAAAAGGGGGAGCTAGAACATACGTGATATTTCTTTAGAAAATCTAGAGGAAGATCGTTGACAAATATTAAACCTGGAACTTTCCTCCCAATAGCAACACCACAGATAGCCTGGCTGACAGCAACATTCACATTACATTCACGCTCATGGCGTTTTGATGAAGTTACATTAGCTTATCTTTTTATAAATGTCGTCCTGGTCTGCATGCTTTCATTGCCGAATGCAAGACTCTTTTTATTAATGGTAGCTCAAGAGGTCAGAGCAGCTAAATCAACTTCTAAACGAGAGATGTTATTGGCAGGCAGAGAATACTGTTTTACTAATCAAGTGCTATAGGCAAGTGTGCATGGTCCCATAGATGCAAGCAAGCCATTGAATGAGACTTTGAACAAATGAACTAATTACTGTTTTCATGCATTTATCCTTCTGGCACATTATTGTATACCATCGATGAATACTTTTTCTCATTTTCAATGGTTACTTTTTATTTAGTTTTAGTCAAATTTTTGTCATGGAAAATGGGTCGACAACAACTATTTTTTGTCATAGTTTACGCTGACGAAATGAATTAATGAAGACCTTCCAGTTCACAAACCCACTAAACTATGCTACACAAGAAATGATCATCTCCCTCACAGTACCAAACTACATCCTCCAGAATTACCCTAAAGTTAAATCTGCACCTCTTTAAAACGGTTTCAGCAAAAATTTAAGATTTATAACCTGCTTGAGAGTAGGATTTATGGCAGAACTGTTGGATTAGACTGCATTAGCTTGGTGTACCTAATAAACTGGCAACTAAGTATACATCTTAAATTCAGCACAGACCTTGAGCTTGAATTTTTTGGCTGCCCTCCCTGCCCACAGTGTTGTGCATAAAAAGCTTTTCCTGTCTTTAAATTATCCAAGTGTGGATGGCGGCAGTCCAAATTTGGACCTGGGGCATCAAATTGAACTGTGTGTACTGTGGGAGGTGCTGGGGGTCAGTTTGAAATTCAGGAACTACTTCATACACTATGCATGAGGCATAATGTCCCATCACGCTTCTGTATACGAGTGTAGCAATACCTACACACCCCACTGCCGCACACTCACACATGCGTGCACCTGCACACATGTTAATGTGTGCATAAACTCCTGCGTACACAAATAAAGCCACTTTCACACAGACAGTGCGTTTTTCATGCGCATACGCAGACACACGCTGTCCCCCTTTATGTCTCGGGACGTGAGCGGAACAGTAAAGCTAAATCCCTTGGTCACATTTGCGGCTCATCTCCAATTCAATGGCACAGGCTGCGATGCCCTCGGATGCACTTGGCAAGTGAACAGCTAACCTGCCCGCCAGCATATCCGTCTGCCAGCCCAGCACCGAGATAGTTAGCATGCCAACTAGCCCACCCAGCAGCCACAAGCTAATGCTTCACTAACCCCGGGTCTCCCTGTGTCTTTTCCTGCGACGTTGTGTTTGTATGTGTTTGACACAAGGGGTGTTTGGTTGTATCCTACAGCAGGCCGGCTTTCTAAAACATAATCAGCAATGAGCGCCTCTTACACTACATCAACACGCATAGACCACTCTAAGTAATCTCATTTTAAAACCATGCCAAAGTCACTTCAGAAGGTTTTTGATACACAAACATCAAATATGCCAGGCTGCTCTACCCGATCTGTTTTTGTTTCTCCTTTTAATTTTTGCAAAATTAGTTATCCTAACATCATTTTGAAATAGTGGGAGTGGACATTTATATTCCTTTATTTCTTTTGCAACTTTTAAAAGTTTCTCTCTTCTCTTTCTTGTGTTTTGGAATGAACTTCTCCAACTGGTAGTAAAATTAAGAACCCGATGAGAAAAAAGCCAACCCAAGTTGTCTACTAAGCCATCACAACAATCAGCTGTAGTCACATTTCATTGCTTGTCTTTTTATTTTTGTTATATTTATAGCACTGCAAGGAAGGGACTTTACATCCACAGTCATGTTTCATGATCCCACACCACTTTGGAATCTTTAGCACTGTTTTAAATTTCAGCGTCTCTGTAAATACCCAACTTCAGTTTGAGTTTAATATAAATTTCTTGCAGCAACTTATTTGCAGCAGATAAAACAAGACAAGGAAACAAGTAGTACAGAGTTTACATTGTGGGAAGGAAGTATGAAACCATGCAAACTTCACATGCACACGAGAAAAGATAATCTCATTTAAGTAGGCATATAATACACTGAAGTTAAAGAAAACTTTTTCTATAGCATTGCATATTGCTCCAACCATGGCATCAGATACAGACACACCACCTCAGCCCCTCTACTCCAGACTAATACATTAAATAAGGTTCTTTCTACTGTTTTCCTTCATCCTGTACAACTGCAACCCCTTCCTCCCTAGTCCACAGTCTCCTTCATGAGCAGTCTGCCTCATCCGCGTTGGTGCTATGGCAACAGTAGAGTCCCGATAAGCAAGCAAAAGGCAGTAACAAGCTCTTGACTTTTAAGGTGGAATGAAGAAATAGAATGAAAGCAAGTAATTGAAAACCTCTGAAATTAATTAAACCTCTGACACACTGCATCTTCTGTAGAGTAGTTGTACTAAAGTGCCTTGCTCAAAGGTGTAGGTTCCTCCAAAAATATCCCCTATTCCAGAATATCTCAAATGTAGGTATGTTGTACCAACAAACCACTTCAGACCTTCCCTGCAGCTACTGTGATTCACTGGATTAGAACTGGACACTGAACTATCTTTTTTATCTCTGTTGCCATATGCAGTTAAACACCAGTTTTAGCTACAGACCCAATACTTCCAAGGCAGAAGTCAGACTTACTGTAACAAGGGCCAAACTCAACGTGCCTATCATGCTACAGATCCTCTGCATGCCTCACTGTGTGTACAGTACAACATGTATGTTTCCAAATATGTATAACACTCAAATGTAAAAAACGTATTAAATGCAGGTGCTGTGCCAGTCTACGTCAAACATTTTGGTCATTTCAAATCATATTGGTCTCTTTTCATAAAAAACATTCCTGACAAATGAGCCCCGTCTCCAAGTAGGCAAGGATCATCTCCCACAGTCAGAGATGGAGCCCCCAGTGCGGAAGCTATGGCATGTTTTTATTGCTTTTCTTCAGTGTCAAATAAAAAAATAAAGCTACATCAGTTAGCTCTTTCTCTCTCTGTCTCTTTTTTAACGACTGGGTATGTAGTCGTATATACAAATATAATTTCATGGTCAGTGATATTAAACTTACAATGCAGATAAATGAGTCTGCATTGTACGTATCGACACATTTACTGATTTTACTAGAAAGACTAGATATAGATAGATAGTCAAAACTAAACACTGAATGCAAACACCATCCTAGTGTGGGTTGCTAGCTCACAGAGAAGGATTTGCTGGACTCTACATGCAGTAGGAAATGCTCTTTGCTGTCAAAAGTCTTAAGTTAGGTTTCAGGGACATAGGAGAAATGCTCAACTTTCCTCAGTGATATTTAGAGGTGATACTTTCTTGGTTTTTTGGTTATATGCAGTGTGACTCTGGCTGCCGTGTTTTTGTGCGATGGACTGGATTTCCCAAGATGCATCCTGACTTTTGTGAATTTCCCCTTGGGCTCTAGTAATTTGAATTCAATAATCTGATGGTTTCTCTTCTTTTCTACCCTCCTTTGTCATGCCCCCTCCCCCCCCTCCCCAAACCCTTCCTTTTTTAGAGCTCACAGACGAATCACGGCTGAGAAAATCCAGAGAGAACAGGACGAGAAGAAGGAAAGGAGAGAGCATGTCAAATCTGTCCATTTCTCGCCTCCCCCTGTCCTTCTCCTATTCATCCATCCATTTATTTATCCACCATCACTGGGTAACCCCCTCCTCTTTCTCACTCACCATACATCTTGGTTTTTGAGCGTATTATCTTGACATGTCACTCCAGAGTGTATGATGTGTTGATTTATTGTCAAGTTGCGCCGGCACACCCCTGCCGTCGCCAAAATAAAATCCCAATGATGAGACTGCAAGTTGTGTCTTTTTTGTGCGTGTGTGCTTGTGTGTGTGTGTGCGCGTGTTGGCGGTTGGCTGTCTCTTGTCACGGCACGCTAATAATGCTTCCACTACTGAAAATGGGGTCGCGTGCACCCTAGTGACAATGCTGTGCAGGCCCAGAGGCTTGATTGTGAGCCGTGCTCATGGATTCATCGAGAGAGAAACGAAAAGAGAGTGAAGGAAATGAGGGATAAATTATATGGTGGTAAGATGAATAGTGACGCGTACATGTATTAATATTTGTGTGCGTGTATGTGTGCATCTGTCTGTTTCATGCTTTTTTCCCCCTACATTGAACGCGTGTCGTCGCATAATGGTGAACACGTGCACATGAGCAACACCCTGGACAGGCCACATATTGCGCGTGTGGTGCACTGCATGCAGTGCCAAGCACTACACCACGCAGTACGCACTGCACCGCACTGCGCAGTTTTTTGAGGCTTCTACAGACGTCTACTCCTGTAACTCATGTATCTCTGTACTTTTAATTCACCTTCAACAGAGGAGAGTGAAGTAAATGAGGGATAAATGAAATGGTGGACAGATGAATAGTGAAGCGTACATGTATTAATATTTGTGTGCGTGTATGTCTGCGTCTGTCTGTTTCATGCTTTTTTTCCACTATAGTGAGCGCGTGTCGTCGCGTAATGGTGAACATGTGCACATGAGCAACACCCTGGAGAGGCCACATATTGTCCCTGCTAGCTGTGTTTCCATGGTGACAGCAGGGGTTGGTGCTAGCAGCAAGGTGTGCAGGAACCTTCCAGATAACCCTGAAGGTCAGCACACAGAGCCACCGCTCACAGCACTACTCTGTACTCACACACTTAACCCTCTCCCTGTGTGTGTGTGTGTGTGTGTGTGTGTGTGTGTGTGTGTCTGAAAGCGAAGGACTGAGTTAAGATGCATTTCCAACTTATATATGGACATGGTTGGCCACCCTCGGAATGACAAAGGCTTGTTATCGCACGCACACACACACACACACATATATTTTACACATACACACAGTCACACAGCAAACACACACAGAATATTAATGGCCTTGGCCACATACGTGTTCCTGGATATAAATACACCTTCACACAAGTGGTAGTCATTGTGAATGTGGTAGAGTGTATTTGTTTATGATGGCTGTGACGAGTGATGTATTGATAACAGTTTGACTCCCGCTTGCCACCATGGCATCGATCACAACATAACATGCCCAGAGCCACTGACCAATCCATACGATATAGGCTCTATTATAGGAATCTAGTAAAGTGAATGTGAAATACTGAGACCAATGAAATGGATCTAGGAGTTTGTGCATGTGTGCGTCTGTCAGTCCAGTTCTGTGTGTGTCAGTGAGCGCCTCCAACTACAAACCCCACATCCTCTCCAGGGATTAGGCAGCTCTAACCCAACAGACACGATGCACATATTACCTGTATTAAAGGCAGCACCATATTAGAGGTTTCAGCCAGTGACTCTCATATCCCTTCTCTCTCCCTGACATTTCTTTACAAATACCAGCCTCTATTCACTCTGTTATTGCCTTCTCCCATTCAGCAATTCTCTGATTAAACAAGCTCCTGAAAAGCCCAGGCACTGCTATCTGCCATTTGGCTTTTATTAGAAACCCACCATCTTTAATTAAATTGGCTGAATTACAGAAATATCAGGGATATTTCACCAATATATCGGATAAGAGAGCACAATGGGTGGGGAAAAAAAATGGAAGTCTGCGCTTTATGAGATGTTTTGAATGTGGTTTGGTGGTGAAATAAGATAAGCACAATCTTGATGGAGGGGTGATGTTTGGTCTTTAAAGGAAGTTGAGGTCTGTTCAATCTGAAGGAGTCTCATCACTGAACATGCGTCACAGCTGAAACTCTCAGTGCCTCTTATTTTTATTTATTTATATACTGAATTTCTCAATTTAATTTTTCACTCCTTGCTTCTCGTCCCTGTACCTTCAGAGCCATGCCTTTCTGTTGCCGCCTTATTACTGTGAAAGATTGGGGATTGAGGTTGCCCTGGTAACAGGCCCAGCTTACTGGGCCCAGTTCAATACAACAGGTTGCAGAAAATGTCCATAAAGCAGAGCGGTGTGTGTGTGTGTGTGTGTGTGTTTTGGAGGGGTTGTTACCGTATTGCCCACTCTGTAGCCAACATACCGTAATTGTCTTCCCGCTTAAGTGCAGTTCTTTGTCTGAAAAGCGATTCTTTGAGTTGATGCCAGAGCTGTAACCTCTCAGACATCCTGTAGCCTTAGTTTGACAGTCAGCCATGGAGCCTAATGTGTATGTTTTAGTAGCCCTGCAACATCTCCTTTGTTCAGCTCTTGAAATGCTGTTTGTCGGCTGTTCTTCCTCATTCAGCTTGAAGAGGTGTCAGCAAATGAGAGGTGGTGTCAGACTTGGACAAACTGCTGCCCTTTGTAAAGACTTAATGGGGATCAATTCAAGTAAAGTTAGACACTTGTAGAATTCACACACAGCCAGACACACCACACACGCATTCCCACACGTACCTACTTTTTCTTTGGAGTTCACCCACTGTCTTTTGCCCTACACTTTTCTCTACTTTTTTCTCTCTTCCCTCTGTCAACTTGGCATTGCACATGTGAGAAGTCGACAGTGAGTCTAATTGGAGTGTGTGGCTCCATCAATGACAGTCACCATTCTGTTTCCGCATGCAGCACACACTCACATGGAGCTCTCTGGCTAATTGAATAGTCTTTTATTAAACTGTGTTAATGTGAACTGGAACTGGCTGCTGGTGAATTGAATTAGACCCCCCACCACAATCACCAACCGCACACATAAACACACGCAGCTCAGTGAAGAAGTTGGATTGGTGGAACCTCAGCATGGAGGGAGGGAGAAGAGGAGAAAACGAGAGGAGGATGAGAGGTGAGTGTTCTGTTGAATTCATTGCAATGTTTGTGATTTGGAAGATCTGTGTCCCATGTGTAAAGGTTATATAGGCTGCCGTATCACAATGAAATGATATTAAAGTTACAACAGTTCAGATTGTTGCAGTTTGGAGAGCAGAAATTAAAGGGTCAGTCCACACAAGTCCATTGTTGGTTATGTTCCTTGAAATATGTAAAGACTTACTCATTACATATTACTAATTTACAAAGTAATTACATCACATCAACAGCTAGCCTCGCCCTGGTGAGTAACTGCACGCAGCACACCAGAACAGTAAGAGCGCAGGTTTCACACACCCTCCGACAAAACCCTGGTGAAACTTGAATTTAGGCTAACCAGCGCCCAGTTACGCAGCTAGGAACAAGGCATTCTTTTTGGTGACGGCTAGCTTCCTCTGACCACTGTGGTGGATTTTCAGTCGAAGTTCGGAGTCGCTTCTGTCTCAATTTTAAAAGTTTTATTAAAACAATTTTGTACAAATGTGAACATCAGATATCTCTACAGAGATATGGAATGAACCAAAGAAAGTTCCCTCAGCAGGCAGGATTTATACCTCTAAACTCAGTCTCCACCTTTATCAGCTAGCCCTTCCTTCTCTAGCAAAAGTCGACAGAGTCCTGTATTCTACTCTTCCCCCTCTGTGTCGCTGTTGTTACCCTTCTTCCAGTAACTAGTCTCCTAGTCAATCCATCACTCCTACTGATAGGCCAAAGTGACCTGGCTCGCTTACACCACTCCATTCCTATACGTTTTCCCACAAGGATCTGCTGATGTGGAGAACATTTTGGTATTAATGACTTGATCAGTACTGGATCACATATGGGTCAAACGTTTGCCTTCCTCGCAACTCTGATCCACTTATATCCACCTACAGTCCGAGAGGTTTAGCCTTCTTTCCCAAGTCCCACATTTTCTAAGATTCTGCTCTTTTAATACAGTGCTGTTTGATTTTTGGCCACGCCTCAATCAGCGACTTGTCTTGACAGCTGAATGTGTGCTTTCAGAATCACATTGAAGAAAACCTGCTGCTTCACTGCTATTATCTGTCAAAATAATAGCCCAATAGAGCGGGACTAGAAGTGAAAAAAGTGTATCATTTAGCTTTTGCCAATTATGATGCACAGTCGCCGACTGGCCTGGGTGAACAAACATGTAAAAAGATGTTGCACAAAGCTAAACACACCCTGGTCTCATAATGCAAATGTCTGGTTACCTACATAGCATCCTTGTCATTTGAAGCCCCTTCCCGAGGGATAGATACTAACACCTGTGCTGCAAATATCTGGAAATGACAATGTGATTTATGTTTGGCCGGTTACCTAATAAGACAAGCGACAAAAATGGGCCTGGAAGTGCATGGTACATCTGCAATAATTTTCTTTGATTACACGCAGTGAAATGACAATAGTTTATACTGATGCTGTTGCACTGAGTGCCGGTCTCCATTTGACTCCCAGGGAGAACCACCTTCTGTTTCATCCAGCATCCACAGACAAGAATACAAAGGGTGTTGGAACTTTAGAGAGACCGGAGAGATAACCAGAGGGCCCTGAAGCAGCAGGGGACCTGACCCAAGTGTCTGAAGTGAACCTCGGGCTGTCACAGCACGTGACTGAGGGTGGAGCAGTTCAAGAACCCTACACTGTCACAGCTGACACTGGAGGAGGAGAGGAGCCTTGGAAGAAATGGAACAAAACGAAAAGCAGAAGGCTGTACAAACCCAATACACCAGTGAAACCAGAGTGAGGAGAGAGGGAACAAGGGAAAGAGGACGAGGTTATTAAGGACAAAGTATTCTTCTGGTTGCAGGGGGCAGGGAGAGAGACGGGGTGGGTGAAGTCAGGAAGGTGGAGAACAGAGGAGTCAAAGAGACAGTCCACTGAGGCCTGTAGAGGCAGCTTGAAGACGATAGCTCCCTCCTCTCTGCTTTATTATATTACACTGGTGGATAAAAAGAATCCGACATCCTCTAAAGTCATTACAGCCCGGTAAGACTGGCTCAGAGGGCAACGTAGCTCCTTAACCCCTCTCAGCACATGCCGGGATGTGTGTGCGTCTCTGAGGGTGATTGAATGAGAGAAAGGAAAGGGTGCGCACACTGTCTGAAAGACTGAGCGAGCAGGCGCACACGTTCACCAAACCAAACTGGCACTTAATCCTTCCCCAGCAACTAGGATAAGCCACCAGTCTTATCTTTCCTTCTCCCCCCTCGTTCTTTCCCTCACTCTTTCTTTCCTCGGGAAACTATTGTGCCTATTCCCGTCATACCCCCCCACCCCCTCCCTCTTATTATTACCCTCCTCAGCCCCAGACTTTAATGCCTCATTATTCTGTATTTAGGGCCTGGAATCTTCTCTTGCGCCGGCAGTAGGGGCTAACATGGATTCTACATTTCTTTGGTTCTTTATTGCCAGGCTGTTCACGGGATTTGAGAGCAGCTTTCCGGGAGAAGACGGATTTCGCTGCCATCAACCATCATGCTGCCGACTCCTGGCAAGGTGCGATATTGTGATATTATGCCAGGAAGTGTCGCTACAACTACCCTTGGGAACAGAGCAACAGGTCTAAGATTATCTGAGGTTACGCTGAGTTGTAGGCACAGTAAATGTGTGGTTTGTTTTTCAAGCAACACACATATTGAGCAAGTGGCAAAGTGTACCTTATCAATGACTATCCTAGCACTTCATTCATCCGAGTAGATTCATACACGTTTAAATGTGCCCTTGTGTCTGGGCTGCAGTCAGTGCAACAGTGCAGACAGCTGACAAATGTCTACATTGTTTTATAGAGAAAACTAATTTAAAGGATAATTCTGGTGATATTTTATATTTTTCTTAATTGTCAACAAGCTCACGAGTATTATCTGTGGACCCAGAGTCTGATGTAGCTTTTATCTGCGTAGGCTTTGATTGCGACTGTTTTCAAATTTAGCTGGAAAGATTTTCTGTCTCATCAGAGAAAAGAAAATCATTCAGGTGACTTTCCTTTAATGTTTTTAGAGTAATTCTGACACACTTGCCAGCTGTTAGATGTCTTTCTTAATTGCAAAGATGGTTGTTAACCAACACAAACTCATACATGGGCCCACTATACATCACTAATATGCATTATTCTACTACAGGAAACGTCCTTGATAACATGATTAAACGGTTTCCATTTTCACCCCTCTAATATAACATTCTTCACTACTCGTTCACCTTTACTCTTTTTGCTCAATTAACCCATTGTCTTTAATTTTCCCTAGAGTTGTCCAAAACACTCGTGCATCATCACCTTAAGTAGCAGCAAAATTAATACATAAAAAACACAAAGTAAAATGATTATAGCACTTAGAGGTCTCAAATATTGGTGTACCCATGTGCCCTTTTTGTTATTAACATCTAATAGTTGTCTGCTCTATTCCATGCAGGAGACCTTTCCAGGCTTTCTTGAATGCTCTTCCAATTTGTGCAGTTCTTAGTTCAGATAGAGAGTAAGGTTGGATGGATTTTGTGTTAATTTATAACATTAAAATACAGCCAGTGCAATGCCCTTTGAGGCTTTAGCTGCAATTAAGGACTACACAAATTCATGTGATTTAGCAAAGTGCTAGGATGTGAAAGAAGTACAGACAAGGCCATTTTTAAGTCTAACAGTTACAGTTAGAGGGCATATCGTTCAGAGGGTGATGGAATGCACTTCTCAAGAACATGCTGACATCTTTCAAACGTGGCCGCTCGACGGCTTCCTAACAAACGTGTCTTCAGCCCATCAGTGTAGCAAATGTTTGTAGGATGGATGAAGATGTGAGGCATCAGCAGGAAGAATGGCAAAACTATGAGATGCTCAGTGTGTCTACGTGTGCAGCAAATATTCTGTCACTGGTAGCTTAAGTCAAATATCCAAATGTCAGTTTAATTATGTTGATGTAAGTTCAGCTGAAGCATTCTAACAGTATGCAACTTGTGTAGTGGAACGTGGCTAAATCAGAAAGCTGTGCAGTATTATGTTAGCAAGTGCCTTAGCTAACTACTGTAACTTAGCTGAGATAGAGCGATAATATTGTGTTTGTCCTCTGTGGGAGACATGGGGTCTTAAAATAATCCTCTGGCATGAGGAAATCTAATGTTTTTAGCTAGCTACAGGCATTTTGTTGGCGTTTCAGCCCTCCAGTGGGCGTGGTTTGAATAGTGACACGTCGCTCTCTGTCTCTATTGCAGCTGTTGAAGCCGTGTTATTCTGCCAGGGTATGATTGAAGCAGACGTTTGTACAAGTGTCATCCGGCCACGTCTAAAGACAAAAGGGTAATATACCTGTTCCGAAGAAAGGCTCAAGATGTGATGAATAGTACAAATAACTGATAACGATCCACACATTTCAGACAGTTCCTCCTTAGATGTGTTCATGCCGTTGCACTCCGTTGTACACTCAGACGTGGCAAAGCAGCTGTCTCATCAAGACTGACCCGGTCAGGCAGTTACACTTACCGATTGACACACTTTCTCCATACTCTCTCTCTCTCTATGTCACTCATGCACTCACACGCAAATATAGTGTCAATAATGGCAGGGTGCTGTTTGTATAATGATCCTATCTTCCCAGATTGACGAGGTGCAATCGGCTTTGTCTGTCACACAAAGAGAAGAGAGGCAGCGCGAGTACAAGTGGATCGCCCCTCCACACGCACACCGAACCCCTCCATCATGGCGTCCTCCCATAGACTTCCTGTGTCAACAGAAGCTTTGATTAACCCGGGAACGGTTACTAGCCTTTGTATCACTTGGACAAAAGCTCCGTGGCAGCAGTGAAAAGATGTGCTACAGTCTGGCGCAGCATGGAAGCTCTAAAAAGAGTATTTGATTTTAATACATCAAATCATTTTCAATTTTCCTTTCAACCCTGCTGCTTTGTTTTTCCGCTCCTTGTTTGTGATTAATACGTTGAAAGAAACTTAAAAAAAACCTCTATATGTCCCGACTCTCATCTTGTAACTTCAGTCAGGAGTAATCTACAGAACATAAATTAAACACAGCCAATTTCCTTCCTCGCTGACAGTGTGATTTTACCTTAAACTTCCAATTAGCTGTCTTCACTTTGGCTATCCATCACGCTCCAGAAAGGCTTCCTCTGCCGACCACATGACGTGCATCAGCCACATTGTGATCAATTTAACTCTGATGATAGGCATGTGGGCTGTATCCATCAAACCCAGCTAGTTGTGACAGCAAAAGGAAATTAATATTTAGCTGCTTTCATGTATGGAGTCGGATGTGACGTGATGTCTGAGTGCACATGAGTTCGTGGATGCTGTGTGTGAGCTCGCTTGCTCCCCTGAAGGCAGGAAGTGTGTGTAGTAGCAGATATGTGACAGGGCTAGGGACCTCTGCCTCTTTACCTGCTGGCAGGGAGACTGCCAGGTGAGAAGCTGGCCGGTGCCAACAGGGCAACTGAATGCCAATCACCAGTAGCCTGCAGGTCATGTGTGGTCAACTTGTGTTAGATGAGGGGGGTGAGAAGCTGTAGTGTAGACTTTAAAATGTTTCAACGAGCTATGTGTGCGCGTAACTGCATAACAGAGTCGTGGGGGAACGTAGTTGATGGGGTTGTGGTGGAGGCAGCAGGCTGATTTGGACACGTGCTCAGGTATGAGAGGAGAGGGAATGTGTGGTGTCTGCCCAGGCATCAGTGGAAGCTTGAGTCTACCTATAGATGGCAGCATTACACTCAGAGTCCTCTGTCCCTGTGTCACACCCCTCTTACAACCGTGTCATTGCAGGGCACAGCAAAGACTTTCTCTGTGACACTGTTGATCCCTAATTGAAAATTTGCTTTTCACCTAATAAGGAGGTCAACACAGGTTGCAGCCTCCTGGAACTGCTATAGTCTCAGTTTCTTGCTCAAGGGCACTAAGGCAGGCCAGGTTATCTGCTGTCGTAGGGTTGCTTTAGAGGTCAGATTTAGACATATTTTAACTTGGTTTCATTGGAAACTGATGAAAAGCCTTTATTTAAGTGCAATTTAAATCCACTTTTTTGAGTTAGTAAATTATATCTACAGCCACTTTATTACACTATCTATTGATCCTGGTCCCATTTTGCTGTGGGTTGTGTAACAATCAGGAGCGTATCTATGTTTCCAGAGTTCTATGTTCCCCATCTTAATATCCTCTTAATATGACAGTAATGACACTTTTCAAAGGGTTTTATGTTTTCAGTAATGTTTATATCCTACTGATGTTATACTCCTTGTAACCTACGCCCTCAAATCTGAACAGATCTTTACCATTCAAACTGTATTTGAAACGTCCAACTCCTTTTGTTCTTTTGCAGTCTTACTTATAGCCCTTTACATAGGACCCTGAAAACACAGGATGAGCCCTGACAGTTTGACAGAGCTGTGAGGGATTGGGACTGTGAGGATTCAAATGCATTTTTTATTTTTATTTTGTTCAAGCTAAAAAAAAAAGTTGCTCTTTAAAGTCAGTATCACCAGATAAATATTTTCAATATTTCTTGGTATCATGAATTGGTAATTTGCAGTTACGTAGTTATGTGCCACACTAATTCTCGGCCGAATTTACTGCGTCCAGCCAAGAAATAGTCCTACATATAACCCTTCGTTATGTGCAAGAACGCGAATAAGTGTATTTCCCAAAATGTTGAACCATTCCTTTAAACCAGAGGACTGACTGATTGGCGCACATGCCAGCATTTGTAAACTGGGTCACGCAATCTGTTGTACGGGTGCCTCTACATTCTGTTTACTATCACGACCCATGAAATTGATTATTTTTATCTGTATGTTTGTGAGCGTTTTCACGGCGTGACACAGGTTGCTCTCCGTCTTTCCTTCCATGCCCTCGCCATACAGTACCTGGTATGTCTGTGTTGTGTGCGAGATACTCATTTCATGCTTCATTTGTCACCTCACGAGCTCCGTTAATAAACAAGACCCTTTGTTGCCGCTGTCTCGCTGACACCGCTCCGCAAGCGGCTGTCAGACGACTTGTCTTCAGCGCTCGTGTGGGATTGGGTGAGCCGTCATGCTCATCAGCATCATGCCGTCGCGTCGATGGTGAGGGAAAATGATGTCAAACTCATTACCAACTTCACCATCACCCATTTAGGGATTATAGCTCCTTCCATCAACAAATCAGTGTCTGTGATGACGCTCAGATTGTGTGACAATACATTTTTTAATTGAAAAATGTTGCGTTTTGTATTAACGTAATCACAGGAACCAGCTGAACTGCTATTTTGTCCTGTCTGTTATCGGTTTGTCCATGTTCCCACTACTTGGTTGTATGTGCGTCGGGGGGGCATTACATAAGAATTGCTCAAGGTCAGGGTTCATCTCCCATCTGCCCAGAATGCACCTGTGATGGGAGAGAGCACAGTCTGATTCGCGCACAAAGGAAGGTCCATTTTTCCTCTATCAAGGACCTCAGCATGGCTGCTGCAGTCGATTTTCTTTGCTTTTTTTTTTTTTTTTTTAGAAACACTGTAAAATTATTCTCTTTCATGTCACATTCATAGCAGAATTGGGAAATGCTTTGAGGAACGTGCACAAAAGAACAGTTGACATCAACGTGACTATAGTCCTGATGCGTTTCAGAGTAATGTAGATTTTTTTTTTACGTATTTTTCAAATTGGTCTAATAAACTGAAGCAGACACATTCATGATGATGAAGAGGATATCATACTAATTTGTATTATTTACACTTTATACCAAACTCTTCATTAAAAAGCAGTTTGCTTGGAGCCTAACACTGAATTTTGAGTTTATTTTTTCCACTCAGACAGCATGAAGGAGTGTTTATATGTTGTGTTATTAAAAGGGAGAGAGCTGAGACAGTGACTAATCTATTTCCTTTCACACACAGCAGCCAGTAATCACTGTTCTATGGAGCTGCTCACTCATCCATCCATAATGTTATCAAGACACATTATCTGTGTGTGTTTCTGCACGCTTGTGAGTGTGTGCACTTTTTAGGGTCTTTGAAAGCAGGTGTGTATAATGCTCGTGTGGGTATTTTGGTGAGTGCACATTTGTGTTTCTCAGGATTTCAAAACTGTGCATGTGCCTTTGTGCCAGAGCTCCGTCCACGCTGCAGTTCCAAATGCAACACGTTCTCCCTGCAGCCTGTGGCTCGATCTCAGATTGTCGACCAGCAGAGGTCACACTCTAATGTGTGAACATCGCTCCCTCTGCCCGGCCCTGAAGGGCAGATGAAGCTTTCTGCTTGGACATGGCCACAAAGACACGTCTCCCAGCTGGTTTTCACAGGGACCGGCTCACTGCTGTCACCAATGTCTCTATATTATCTCTGTATGAAGGTTTGCAGTGCTGTGGATAATGTACAGATGGTATTTCTGCACATACAAGGGAACCCGCCAGGGATGGATGTGTTGGGATGCAGAAGGGATGAAAAGCCACAAACAATAGGAGGACCTTCAAGAAGTGAGTTAATGTGGTAAATCAGGTGCATCGGGGTGTTGTGGTCAGTGTCACATCTTGTTCCAAGGTTGGGAAGTTTGAAAATAGGAAACCGATGAAAAACTGGACACCTTTTTGGACACGAATGACCTCATTATGGTCTATTCTGTCAAACAACATCAACAGCATGTTAAATAAAAAAAATAAAAACCTTTCACTCCCCACCTTCTATGAGAGAAATTAATCACAATTTTATCAAATTTTTGTTCTGTTCCTTTTCTCCTGTCAGGCACATGGTTCAAGATTACTTTTCTAGTTTCTCCTTGCAGAACTGTAATAAGAGTATGTCATGTGCATGTGTGTGAATGATAGATTTTAAATCAGGAGAGACTTCACTATGAAGATACAAATATTGATTGACACCTGCAAGAAATGTGAAGAGTCTTTGGCGATGATACCCCATCGTGATGTCATCATATTTTAAGGGGAGTGAAGATGCTTTGAGTAGTATAGGATACCCCCCCCCCCCCCCGATGGAGTCTAGACACTGGTGGTGGTGGTGGAAGGATGCTGAAGACTTGGATGTGGTGAGGATTGGACTTCTGATGAGCTCGACCCGGACATAGAATGGGGATGGAGATCGTGGCAAAATCTGGTTGGGTAAGTGAGAGAGTAAACATTCATAATCAGCTGATTAAGAAAGCAGGAAGAGAGAGAGGGATGTGACTGACTGAGGCATAAAGATAGTGTTCCTGATTTAACTTACCCTGAGCTTTATAAGTAAGACATACACACACGTTTAAAAATAGGCTGAGCTATTTCAGCAATGCTGGAATGTGAATACAGCTCACACACAACGAATAAATTAATTCACTTTTATTTGATGTTTAATTGTGACATCTGAGTGACCTACTCTGTATCTGCTGTGTGGAAATGTCGATCAGCCATAACACTATGACAGCATGGGGATTGGTCCCCATATGCATCAAACTGTGATGCTCTGTGTGTTCTGACACCTTTTTTATCAGAACCAACATTAATCTTTTCAGCAGTTTGAGCTACAGCAGCTCTTCTGTTGGATCGGACCACACGGGCCAGCCTTCGCTCCCCACGCTCATCAATGAGCCTTGGTCGCCCATGACCCTGTCGCTGGTTCATGGTTTTCCTTCCTTGGGCCACTTTTGGTTGGTACTGACCACTGCAGACCGGGAACACCCCACAAGAGCTGCAGTTTTGGAGAAGCTCTGAACCAGTTGTCTAGCCAGCACAGTTTGGCCCTTGTCAAAGTCGCCCATTTTTCCTGCTTCAACACATCAAACTTTGACGACAAAATGTTCAGTTGCTGCCTAATGTATGACAGGTGACTGGTGCCATTGTAACCAGATAATCAATGCTCTTCATTTCATCTGTTGATGGTCATAAAGTTATGGTTGATCGGTGTATGTGGAAAAATGACGTGTAGTAATCAGGACCCCAACCTGAACTTCCACATGACCCCAGCTCTGTTTTACTGCTCTCAGCCTTTTACACCCGTCGTCACCCATTAGATATTATGGCACGTATCACCACAGGACTTACTTCACGATCAATCTTTGACCTTTTTTTCACCAACATATATGACAGATGCAGAACAGCCAGTAAAACTCTCCCCTTGAACCTCTCATGTTTTTAATCAGCACCTGCATCTGTCAGACAGTGCACTGTACTGGATCCACTGTCGATCGGCTGTAAGCCAAGACAAGCATACCAGCTGGAGGTAAGACTGGAAATTCATTGTGTACCTTTTTCAGTGCAGTTTGTCTCAGGATCCAGCATTTACACTTAAATCTGTTTACTCAAACCAAAACATAGATATTGACGATTCAAAGTCAACTCATGTTAAAATCTATTGCGTACCATATAGGACCATATACAGTATATAACTATTGTATTGATTGTGGAAAATTCCTACAATTATCTTTCCATTTGTGTTTTTACGTTTTCTCTATAAAATGTCAGAATTATGTCTAACATCTAATTCCTTGTTTTGTCCGATTTAACAGTCCAAATCCCAAATATATTCCTGGTCCTAGAACCGACTGTAACAGTATGAATCAGGTACCAATAAAATACTGATTCATCCTGTTACTTAGATCTGATCACAGTAGAAGGAAACAAGGCTATGGGGTTGTCATTTTGTGAACGTAACCCATATATTTGATATTTTCTTCAATAACCCCACCATCTCCCTTTGAGAGATTTTTCCAAAGCCGATTTTGTTACATTTACTGCAAAATACATTATAGCATATTTACTTTATATGTTGTGCACAACATCAATGTTGTTCTTGCCATTTTCCCCAAACTTCAGTTTTGCTTCCCAGTACTATAACCTATTGTTGCCCTATTGTTAATCTCTTATTCCCCATAGTCTTGTTTCCTTTCACTGTATCTACATTTAAGCTCCAGCAGGAACCGGTAAGTATTTTATTGGTACTTGTTTCATACAATGTATCATGTGTTACCGCTGCTAAAGGCATTTTTGCCTTTATTGGCAGTATAGAAAGACACCAAAAGGACACCAAAAACCACTGAACCACGAGGACACTACAAAACTAATTGATTACTTGACTAATCAATTCAGCACTAATTACATAGTTGCATATCAAATATGATGCGTGTGCGATAAATAGAATATGTAAGAGTCAGCCTCACCCAAGATATAAGGATTCTGAGAGGTAAAAGGGATTTCAAACAAACGGAAGGTTCAGCAGCAGACAGGTCTTCGGTAAGGTGGAGAAATATTTGGGTGAATGGTGAGTCACATGGCACTGATTCTCCTGCAGCTCCTCTCTGTATATTGGAAAGCAGTCTGCGCGCCTTGACTCATTCCCGTCTCCCCGGGGAGTCCTCTCTGTCAGACTGCAGGGGAAATTGACCTGTGAGTAAAGCGGGCATTTTTGGGAATGGTTATTTATTGAACTGGTAGAGAGGAGACTTGATGATTCACTGACAGGTTCAGTTACACACACAAATACAAATGTTCTCCTTGCAGTGCGGGGGAACTTTTATAAAAAGACTTGAAGTATCAAGGTAACTTCAACCACCAAATGTAGCATGGAATCTTTTCTTTTTTTTTTGCTGTGCAGTCAAGAGCATTTTCTTTTCTTCATCCTGGTTTTTCTCTTATCCCACTCTTATTCGCCGACTCACAAAAGAGCTTTCTGTTGTTACAATATCATCCGGTCTGGTCTATAATATGATTCTACCACCCTTTGTTTCATTTAACTTCATTTTCATGCCGTCTGATGAAAATGCTATTGCCAAAAACCTTTCAAGAGCTAATACATTATTTGAATTTACCCAGCGGGGTTTGAAAGCAAGGGATGGAAAATGTTTCTAAGCTACAAGAGAACAAGTGTGTTAGCTTTCTACTAGATTTCCAATTTTTCAGCGAACATTAAAATGAAAATTAAATGGTTTTGATTATCAGGCTTAACGTATGTTATCTTTCAACAGACATGAAAACAAATCATTTGGATAAACAAGGTTTTCACCCAACATCAGTAATTTATAACTGAGCAGATTTTCTCTTGTAATAGATAACAAATGATGAACTTTTTTTTTTACCACTTGGGGGCAATGGAACAAGCTGTGACACAAAGTTGATATGGTCAAAATGTTAGCAAACAGTTGCTTATTTACACAACCAGCACATAAAGAGCAAAATTAATGTTCATTTGCAGTCATGTTTCTGATCAAATGGTGAAAGTCCAATATTCACTCTTCTTTTAGCTCTGCTTTTGGTCTCCATCAGCTCCTGAGGGGAATATACATTTTTTTTAGCTGCCTAATGCTCCACTATGTTCACCAGCTAACCTTATCTGTCTGCTTCTTAGCGTGGGGCGGGTAGTGTACAGTGGATTTTTCAGAGCTCCATTGAAAACAGCTGCTGCTGGAACGCTGAGACGTGAGACTGAATCAAAACAGTAAAGTTCCATGCAACTTTATAGCATAGCATAAAGCCAAAACAAGTTGCTGAAATACACTAAAATGTTCTGCAGAGCTGAGGGGAACTGCAGAGTTGGGTGATAGATATCTGTAGGTGAGCACTTTCACATTACACGCAGTCATTTGATACATTCTCAATATAAAAACACTGATAAATGTAGCTTTAAGAGCTTTAAATATGTCAATCACAGATTCAGACAATCTACAGTAAAATATTTGGAGCTTTTGAGTAACTCGTGACCATGCAGCCATCTATGGGGGCTACAAATGGGTTTAACATGAAAACGGGTGTTTCAAGATGACAGAAATTGAAAACCTGCATCTTCTGAAAACTTGTTTCTTTGACTCTTGCTCTCCAGGGTTCAACTGCCCAAACTGAACCAAATGAACAAAGAAACGCTGAGATGCCTGGAGAGCATTTCATGATACTGTTCTTTGAGAAACGTACAAACACACCCCGCCCAGTCCAACGGCCCCGCTGATCTGATGCTTAGTGACATGACCTTCACGTCTTGCCCAGCACCATGGAAAGCCCCCCGGGTGCTCGCTCGCTCCCTCTCACCTCCCCCCACCAATGCTGCCTGTTTGAGGCTCTCTCTGCTCTGGTCTGGTATCTACTGTCACTTGCTATTCACAGACAACACATGGGCACAGCTACCTCGCAACACACGGGTGCAGCCGAGCATGATTAAGACACACACAAATACACACACACAGGTTTTGAGAGTAAATGTCTAGGACAGACAGTTAGGGTTGCGATGATTTCAGTTTTGAGATCATTAGTTGTCTTTAAACACACTGTCGCAGAGGTGATGTAAATCAGCAGGACGTGATGAGTTGGAGGTACTGTAGGACCTGCCACACGCTGGTTTCTATAGGTGGTCAATGGTGTGTGTGTGTGTGTGGGAGACTAGCATTCACCTCATAAATTGTAATGTAAGCTGTCAGAGTGAGCGTGTCTTCAGGATGCTAAGTGGCCAGTTCATGTCCAGCTTGGTGCTTGATTACAATCCTGCCTGTGAGCACACACACACACACACGCACACACACACACACACACACACACACACACGTGCACACACACACACACACACACACACACACGCACGCGCACACACACACACACACACACACACACACACACACACACACAGACAGACACACACAAAGACACAAAGGCTGGTCGACACAGCAGAGTACTCGCTACAAAGACAGCCCTGCAGCCTTCCTGCTTTATTCCAGCAGATTGTTTTCCTCACCATGCGAGCAACAACATAATCAGTTGATCTGCCCTGTTGGTGATGTGAAACACTCCAGTTGTATCTCTGGAGTGGACCGGTAACTTTTGACCAGGTGAATTCTGTAATATTTTCTTCTGTGGTACTGATTTCTGTAGCAAAACATTGACTTGATATGTGAGATTGCTACTAAATGGTAAACTTGAATTAATATAAACAGGAAATAATCTCAAACTTAGTGTTCAACCCCAATTAATGCAGTCATTTGCTAAGCCTACTTTTTAGCTGTGCTAGTCTGGCACTGGGTGCTGGAAAAGACCATGAAAACTAAGCTCTCAAAACATGATATAATTAGATTGTCACTTACCTTTATTATTCTGGCATTAGGTCTTTCACTGGGATGTGCGGGTAGTTTATTCCTGCTAATCATCACATGGTCAGTAGATGGCACTCGCATCACCAGTAGAAGCTGTCAGTACTGATGAGCGAGTTCCGGTATGAATGCAACAGAGAGTGCTTCTGACCTACACTGTATTTTCACATTTTCTACAGAAATTAAATGTGTCACACCAGAGTGAGCTTCGCATCATTCTTGCATGTGTAACACTAGCGGCACGGCTCAATGTCGTTGTGTCTGTCAGCCCACCACTTTGGTTCAGACTGATATACCATATCTCAAAAACTAATGGATGAACATTTCTTACAGACTTTCATGTTCTCCTCAGTTTAAATTTTAACAACTTTGCTTATCTCTTGACTTACCATGATCGGGTCAACATTTGAATTTGCCCTAATTATTTAATAATACTTTTTTTAATGCTTTGGTTTATGATGAAATGCCTGCATTATTATTATTATTATTGCTGCAATTTTTATTTTCACAATGTATTTTCGGCTAAGGTCTTTCACTATGAAGCAGCTGCAGACACGCAACATACACAAATGTGTAGCCCAGGTTAGCCCAGAATGCTAACTTATGCTCTAGAAGATTAGTGTTAGTATATTTTTTGTACTTTTTTGCTGTCCAACTAGCCCAATCAGTGTATAATGAACACGTAGAATGATTTTAATGCTGTCCGGTAATAAACAACAAACACAAACTAAAGCTGCCTTTACACAAGAACCAAGAATCTGATTATATTTTCCGCCCTTACAGCAGGCCTGATCTATTTGTGGCTGTGAAGAGGGAAAAGTTAGACGCCGTGATGTTGCTATTCAATGTAGTCAGCCATGAGAACATCAGAGTTGTGCCACAAAGGGTATAAAAATAATCAGAAATGCTGTCAGTATAAATGGAGCCTCATATGTAGAAGCCAACGCTGGTATTCAACAGGACAGGAACACAAACATAGCACATCACCAGAGACAAGAAAAAACACCCAGAAACAACCTTAGAACATTTCTGTTCGTTTGGTCGTCCTCTGCGTCTTTGTCTCTCCCCCTTGCTGTCTGTGTTGCCTTTACTGACTCTGTATGAGAAACTGGAAAGTTGCACTGTCTGAAAAGAGAAGCCTTTGTTTCAGAGGGATGTATTTGTGTGTATATTGGCCTCTGCGAAAGGAAATAACACAGGTTTATTAATGCATGTGTCTCCCTGTGACACATCTGTCTGGGGAAGGTCCAGGTCAGAGCCACACAGATTATCTCTGTTTTCCTTTGAGCGTTAGAAAAACATGTTTGCATCAGATTTAGGAATCTCTGCAGTTTTAATTGGCAAAATCCACTGTCCAAAGAAGCTTAATTGTTGAACAGCTGTAGAAATGTGTTTTTTTTTTATTTTCCTCCTTCCTTTGCAGTGAGAATGAGGCCAGTGTGAGCAAATTCCTTGGGTTTGTGCTTTGCTGGACTAGATACTTGGATAGCTGGATAACGTCTGCACTATGAATAGTCCCATCTGACCTCAAATGACCCAGCACATTATGGCGTGTTGTTCACACACGCACACAAAGTTGAACTGAAAACATGGTTCAAAAATCGCCAGCAGGCTCAAGAAAACGGCTGTGTCTGTCTGTCACTCAGTCCGTCTCTCTATGTGTCCGTGCATCTATGTGTGTGGGTGTGTTTGAAGGAACCAGACGTGACTTGAATATGTACTGTGAGCAAGTATGTATGCACACGAATCTGAAAATTCAGTTTTTCTTTACAACCTGGGTCTAATTCTCAAAGGCCACCACGTCTATCAGGTATGGTAACATATTAGTCACTTAACATCATAAATATGTTGCACAGTGCAAGGACACACCAGCGGTCATATGATCACGGGGGCTGCAAACAACCCACCAGTTTTACCTACATTTATTTAAAAAACATTTTTATGCATTGGAGGCATTCTGTTTTTCTGGGAACAGCAAATTTGCATATACATGCAGCAGGTCAGTAATCAGATTTCTCCCCGATCTTATTTTGAAAGCATGGCATACTGATTTTAATAGCATTAGTGACTTTTTCCCTTCTTTATTTAGTGTGTGTGTGTGTGTCTCTCTGCAGGAGACTAACAGAGAAGTGAGAGGAGGAAAGACTCTGGTCTTCCCCACAGCACAAAACTGTCTGAATTGAACAAATAGTCAAATATTCAGCGGTGAAAATCGACTCATTTAGACATCTAGAGGATACTTTGTTAGTTTCAGTTTCATCTTACAAGGACACATCACTGCATGTAATTATCTCCCCTTTCATCCTTCTACTCCCCTGTTACTTTCCCTGTCTGCAGTCTTTGTCGTGCACATGCTTAGTTTAAAAAAGTTGATTTTAAACCCGGTTACCTATATACGTATCACTGTGGGGCCACACACTGGTTGTATCCGACATTTCGGGTATGCTCAGCTACAGTTTAATCTCCAAATATGCGATTTGCATAATATGGTTTGGGGTTTGTCATGTCACAACTCATAATGACAATGGTGGACCTGTTGATTGTGTTTCTCATCACCCTGTATTGTATAACAATGATCTCACGGACCACGTGTGGAGCAATATCACTGGATGCAGCCTGACAGGCACTCTGTAGCTTTTTACCTGCAGGGCACTGCACATAGAATCTGCAGTGAGTATGTAGTGTGTTCCAACTGTATCGTATGTAGATTAGAAAGAATTTCTGAGTATGCAGCGTGAGCTTACTGAACGTACTCAACTGCCCCAAAATGCAATGCGTCTCTTAGCTCAGACCAGTAATGTTGGGATCGTCTTGCTTGAGTATACTTGAGTAACAGTCTGCTGGTAATGGCATACTTCCTCATTAATTTAGTAGGCAGTATGCAGTGCATACTGATTTAGTATGTAGTAGGCAGTATGTGAACACAGCCTGAGACCCCAATTTGTTATGAATGTATTAAATCTGCCTTAACATGAGTTTTTCCTCATCCACCTAAGATATCCAGATACAGACTGTATGTTAACACTACATGTAGGTAGAAATGTGGAATTTAGGGTGTGGATGGGTATGTATTGTATCCGACATTAATACTGGAGGCCAGCATTTGCCTCCCAGCTAATAGTCAGTGTTGGCTTTTTCAAACATCACCACAATATTTTACTGCCTTTAACCATTTTAACCACAACCATAATTTTTTCCTAAACTTTAACATCCCAACTTAATGCAAAAATTAACATTTGACAGATTGACTCATGTAGTTGATAAATTCCTCTGAAATTCAAAAGCATTGTGATTGAATGAAAATTGAATGAAATTCATTCACATTTTGTCTTTTGGGGGTCTGGTGGCTAATTCTTTAAGATGCATACCATATAACTGCAATGTCCCCGGTTCATTTAGAGCCAGGGACCTTTGTTGCTCTCATATCTCTCTCCTGTTTCCTGTCTGTATCTCCACTGTCAATGTAAAATAAAGGCAGAAGGCCTCCCAAAAAGGTTGCCCTTGCTCCTATACACTCTATAGTAGTGATGCCTTTGTATCCCCACATCTAATCAGTTAACACGCTGAAGAAAATGTTGTAACAGCTGATCATTTTCCTTTAAAGGGACTCATCCCCAGATAATAAAGCAGGTCTTTACCTGTGTGCCCATACATGTGGATCCCTGCTTATTAAAATAGTAAACAAGTAAAAGTAAAAAAAGAAAATGTAATGATTTACAGTATCCTGCAATATATAGCACATGAAAGCACGAGAGAGAGAGAGTGAGCGAGCGCAGCAGCTTGTGCTTGGAGACAGGTGCACTCATCTTCAAGACACTTCCCTCTCTCTAATAGCTACATCTGCATCGCTTCCTCCCCCCTCCTTCCTCCACTCTATCCCTCTGCAGCGTTCAGGTGGGACAGTGACGCATCGGCTCAAGCAGGCGTCTTATTAGCTGAGTGCTAACAGGCAGCCTGTGTTCCCGTGGGGGCTGAATGTTGCTGAGTCATTCCGTACAAGCTGAACAGTACGAGTCTTCAGTCTTCTCGCTGACACACACACGGGCAGCTAAATGGCAAATACACTCACCTGTACATAAACAGGAACCTCTGACTTGCTGGATTCCGATGGGAGTTTTTACAGTGCAGGTGTATCAGCTTCAGTGTGTGTGTGTGTGTGTGTGTGTGTGTGTGGTAGAGGCCTACAGAGAAGAAGGATTTTACATGTAACTGCTGCAGCCAGCCTCCAACTCTCTTTCTCTTTGTCGCCTGTGCAGTTTATTAAAACAGCAGCATGAGACCAGAACTGTTGACAGGTCTTCTTTCCACCCTATCGATGGGTTCTTTAGTCTACATTACCTGAGTACACCGACACTGAGTTTGAAATACAGGTAACAGATCGTTGTGGTGAAAGCATAATCACCATGCTACGGCTCTCTCATCAATCACAACCTCCTCATCCTGAGTAATTGTATGCATTGTTTGTTTTTCATGGCAAACGCCCATGTTTTTTCTGCAGGTTAAGAAAATCACATAGTTGATTTGCTGCTGTTAATGGAGCAACATTGGACGTTTTTCTCATGCAAATTTGTTTCACACCTGTAAAACTGAAGCCAGTTGGTTCGTCAGTTGTTGCGTCCACGTTTACGCCATTAGACACTTTGTTGGAAGGAGCAAAAATATGCCATAAGCTTACACAGATTTGAATGAAATTTGGCAGAAGAAAAACTCATAGCCCACAGATCATGTTGAATATTTCCAACTGCAGAAGAGAATTAACTCAATTCAAAGTTACATATGCAGGTTACACTGATAATTACCACTCAAAATTCACTTTTTTTAAACAAAGGATCACTGACATTAGATAAGAAGTAGACAAAAGCAGCATTAACTTGTGCTAGCATTTGTAGCATAAGTCAGACAGATGGTTTAATCATCGTTTAATCAATATCTTACCAATTTTAAATTTGCTCTTGAGTTAAAAACTAAAAATAAACCCTTGAAACACTTTTTATACCTCAGGCACACGTCTTTGGCATGTGGAGGAATCCAAAACTTGTCCTGAGTTACGGTTGGACAATCGCTGTGGATTAACATACTATTTTGTTGAAAGAAACCAAAAAAGTGACAAGATGAGATGAGGCTGCGATTTTGCAAGCTAGAGACTTTTTCAGTGTTAGCTGGGATGGCTGCTCTGCTGAGTTTACTCTGTTACTGTATATTTCAGAGAGTCTATTTCTGATGTTCTCACACTTTCACTCTGACAAATACTGCCAATTTCCCCCTAAAAAATTGTTTCCTCAGCTGACAGAGCACTTACTTTAAAATGTTAGTCTTGGGTTGTGCACACTGGGTCCAGTCCAGTGAACGTATGTGAAAAACATCCATCAATATCCCCTTCCACTGTATGAATGTTTTTCTGCATTAAACAATTAATGGCAGATTGTAGGGGACAGAAATAAAGAAAGGTTGTGCGGCAAACAACATGCCCACTGAGTTTATGTGAGTTAGAGACAGAGGCGAAGCGAGAGATAGCCGTACAGAGGGAGTGAAAGTAACAGTAAACAGTCGAATGATCGATGAACGCCTGACGTGACTCAGCTCTCGGTTGCCGGCCAGCATTTCCATGACTGGCGAGCCGCCTGCACGACGAAGACAAACGACCCGGCAATGAAGGAAAATGAGGATTTTATCACCCATTTCCCTCTCACACCATTGCTGGCCCACTCTCCCCAGGTTTCATGTGTGTGTGTGTGTTTTTCTGCGCTGGGAAGTTAACCAAATGTGTGTACCGCTTTCCTGACAGGCTGGCTTATGGTCGTACGCTGGCCCAAGGGTGCAGTTTAGAGAAATCACTCACTCAGTTGGAGACTTGTGGAGAAATGCCCAAGGTCTGGAACAGCTATACGTTACCTGTGTGTGTATGTATGTGTGTATGCAAGAGAGTGTGTTTAAAAAGACATTTATCTCATCCTCAGATATAATTACACTGCCCCGGGGTAGACGGGTTTTATCCAGCTCTCCCTCATCATTCCCAAACCCCTCTATCCCTCTCCTTCACCCTCCCTCTTTCTCTCTTACCTTCCCGCTCTTGTTCAAGCTAAGAAAGTCGATCCGGCTCTGCCATCTTCGGACGTCATTATGGGATTAACTCATTCCCAGAGTATGGATCTCTTCCTTGGAGCCCATGAAGGGGTGCACCCCGGTTCTTCGCGTCCCCACACACAGCTCACTCTAGCTGGGGTAATCAACCAGCATCACTCCTTCCTCCAGCCTGGAGCTCCACCTCGGGGGAAATCACTTCTCGCTTCTCCTCACTTCATCCAAAGTATTAATCTTCCCAAAATCTACACAAACAATAGAATTAAATATATAAAATTCTGCTGGATTCAGGAGAAGGGTTATTACAGTGGAAGGAGGGTTATGAAAAATGCCGGCGATTCTGGTTTTAATCTTCACCGTGTAAAGTAATAGCTGTGGCTGCTGGAGCTGACGAAACAAACGAGAGCTTTTGTACGGATAATAACGGCGTTCCCGCAGACCTGACAGGAATCCGCAGCCTGGGGGAAGAAGTGTAATATTATCACTTCATGTTTGTGAATCCCTCGCCCCCATGGGCTGTTGGTTAATGACACCTGCCAACATGCCAACAACTCTCACTTACTCTGAGGGCAAGATTAACAGTTGAAAGCAAACCAGTTTGTTCTGAAGGGAGAAGCGGATTGAACAGGCATTGGAGGGTTTGCAATGCTCCTCACCTCTGCTCACCTGCAGTTTACGGGCTGTCAGAACACAGCAGCTTGTTACGACATATGAACTGCTGTGATGTGCATACGCTCTTTATGATTAGCCTCACATAAAGGAAGGAAAAAGGCACCAAATGTTATCAATCTGTTGTGTCACACAATGTTGGTGGAATAGTTCAAGGATTTCTCAGGCCACCAGGCACCATTTTATGAGCGTGCGGTAGAGAAAGCACGTTCAGTGGGCCCTTTCTATTGTCTACTGTCTTCACAACTGTGCAGCTGTCTTCTGCCTTGCTCGGGGGCATAATAACCATGTGTTGGTGCCACACACACACACACTCACTCATGCACCTCCATACACACAGTATTATCGTCTGAGTCACAAGTTACTGTTTTTCTAAATTGGGCCATGTGGCAGCCTTCTGTTATAAAGAAGCCACACATATTTTAGGGCAGCCTGGGCATTTATCAAGCATAATGTGATTGTGCTGACGTGCCCTCGCTCTCAGTGGCGGCGGGGTCAGGGTGGGCCACATGTTTTGGGGTCGGCCCCTCCCCTGGGCCCTGTTTTTACTCACAGCAGTGCTGGCCCTTGTTTGTTCAAATGTCGTCTGTTCAGGGGAGCCAGGCTGATCACAAGTGACATCTCCTGGTTAAAGCGCTGCTGTTTGTTTTTGTCCTTATGTTACTGCCTGCACTCTTATCAGAAGGAAATATTTCAATTTATGCTTACTTTGTTAGTGAATAGTTGACCAATGTAAGCGATATTAGCGTCGGTCTCCACCAACTGAATTTTAACTGCTGCTAAATGCTCCACTAGCTAGTTACTAACTATGTCTGTCTCCTGTTTGGTGACAGACAGGCATCTGGAAACTATACTAATGAAAGGGCTCAGCAATGAGAGAGCATCAAAACGGTTACGTTGCCATTAAACCAAACAATGAGATGGAGGATGCTAAAACGCTGAGTTTGATGATAATCCTCTCTGAATTTGTCAACTTTCATATTACACATAGTCACTCGGTCTATTGTAATATGAAAATATTGATTAAATATAGATTGTGTGTAATATCAAAATAACATACCGTCATCAACCTTAAACTTAGCAAAATGTCTGCTACGTATTGCGAACTCCTCCCACGTGGCACCAACAACATGGCCTTTTTCTGCCCTTTATCCACTGCACCCTTTGCACATATGCTCATTGCACACAGATTTAGCCCATTTAAACCTGTCTGTAAAGTCCATCTTTAATTCCCTTGGGCTCAATTTTTCATCACTTCCATCCGTATATAGGAACTGGTGTTCCTCCCTTACCTCTTCTGTATCATTCTCCCTCTTCACCTTCCTCTATCTGACCCTTTACTACCTTTCCCTGCATCCTTCTTCCCCCATCCCTTTCTTCACTTTCTTTCCTCTCCGTTATCCCCTCTGCTCGCCCCCTCTCCTGCAAGGGAGCATGCGAGCCCATCTTCAGAGTAATGGCTCATTCTGACCGAGTGTTACGACTCTTTCAACCGCAAAAGTCTCTTGAGTGACGGCCTGAGAGAGGAGAAAATGCCAGTCAGATTGCTGTTTAAGATTGGCCAGGGGAGGCAGAGGAGCCAATCTCAGCTGGCCCGGGAGTTTAAATATTCCACCTAGATTTAGCTTTGGAGACGCTGCTGAGAGACGAGAGGCTACTCTCAACTTCAATAGCAATTTCCTACTGCAGAGATAGCTCTGGTGAGGGGCAGATAAAGGTTGTTGGTTCAACTCCCTGTTTGAAAGAAGAGTATGGATATGTTGCTCCTAAGGGAATGGGTGTATGTGCTCCAACAGGAGACATATGAGGTTTATCCTGTGCCTGTGCATTGCTGTATTGTCAGTTGTTTACTGTATATAGACCCACAGATACTGGCTCGCCAGATAAAACAACTCTCCCTCTTTCTTTCTCCCCTCTTCTCCTCCTCCATCCCATCCCCCCTGCGCTGCTCTCTGCCTTCCTCCTGCTCGCCGCTGTGGTGGGTTCAGTTCTTGACAAGGCCCCACATCCTGCTAGTTGCTAAATGAATAATACATGCATGTTCTAGCAGCGCTGTTAGACAGAGGGAGAGAGAGAAATAAGAGAGACGAAGAGAGATGCTGTGTGTGTTTGGAGGACTGTTTGGTCTTGAAGCCCCTTATGGAAAGGCCAAAGCTGTCACAGAACTTCAGATCCAGTCTATATGCAGCATGTACAAGAGGAGACTTGACAATCTCATGTCAGATCTCGCTCTTCTTTCTTTTAGTCCTTTGGCAGATATAGGAACCAAAGGTTGTGGGTGCAATTCCCATTGGGGTGAAAGAGAGGCCAATGCAGCCCTTAGGGGAATGATTGAGAACATCATTTCAGTGGGATGTGGAGAGCTTTGATTTCCAAGTCTCTATGCGTATGTTTGTGTGTTAGTATTTTAGCAGTTAGTTCTCACCATTTCTTCCTAGCACCAATAGTTCCCTTTTAACCCAGCAGAACGAGGCTTGCCCTACATTTGATCAGCTCCTCTCGTTCAGTTTTGACAGAGATCAAAGCAATATGCCGGCAGCCAGCGGAGCATGCATGCATTATCAATCATGTCTGTGGCTTTTTGTTGAACAGGAAAAAATATTGCAGAACACAGATCAAAAGGAAAAGGTCATCAAAGGCAAAATCACTTTCTAGATACAGTTTGGGCTAGATTTACACATTCACAAATGCAGGGCCACAAACAAATCCAAAATCTGCACTGTTGTGTATGTCCAGTGTGTATGTGTGTGACTAAGAAATAAGTGTGAACAGAAACATTTTGTGCAATTTGTCCTCTGACCCTGAAATTAGACATCTGCAACCGTATGCTGTATACTTCAGAGAGCTTGTTATTTCTCGTCACCCCCCACCCCCCCCCACCCCTCTCTTCTGAAGACAAGAAATTTCTGGTATAACCATGGCACGTTATCTCAAAGGACACATGCAGAGTCGAATGATTCACCTCTCTCTCTGAACTGTTTCCACTTTTATTAGGAAAAACAGAGCAAATGAATGGAAGCAAGCAGGGGTCTGTGGGCTAAGTGAAGTTAGTGGAAGCAAGTGAGCCAGGCTAGTTATTTGACAACACCTGTAAAGTGAGTTTTATTGTGGTTTGGAGAAGGTGTTTAACCAAGTATGAAGCACAGCCTCAGCGGTTTCCAGCGCTCCAGGTACAATGGAGGTTCTGGCACCTGAGACGGCAGGCCGCTGATTGATGCACCATGACTTTGTGCTTCTCACACGGACAGGCAGCTCAGGAATCTGTCTAACCAGCTCTGCACCAGACTCAAGCAAACATGCACAGACACTTTGTTTCTAGGCAGAGCACCTGTGAGGGCAGCCTTGCCATTGGCAGCGCCTTTGACATTGACACACACTACACGTGACCCAGATGTATGACTGCTGTTTGTCTCTCTAACTTTCTCCCAGCCACCCTCCACATACACACACACACACACACACACACACACACACACACACACACACAAACCAACATTCACGCACTCCATACTGTAACATCTCATGCTGTTATTTTCAGCAGTCTTTTGGATGCCACAGAGAGTGGCAGTGAGCGCATGGTCCTCTCCCATATGCACCTGAATTTTCTGTCTGCATTATGGAAAACCTGTGCATTGAAAAAATAAAACTCTGAACCAGTGTAAACAAATGTACAACTGCTGCACTGTTAGCAACAAACGGAAGCTGTGCATAAAGTCATATAGTTGAACGGTGGCCATGCATTGCAGCAATGGGATTTTTTCAGTAACAAGTAGCGTTACTATTTAAAATTGGGTAATTACAATACATTTACTAATCCCTGGAAAGCTCCATTACGTTGACAGTTTGAGGGGTTAGCTTGTTTGCTGTCCTACCAGAAATTCAGTGCGAGGCTTGATATAATTTTGACTTGATCATTGAAACAGACTGGACTCGACATGTGCTAGCTTGAGTTGCGGAAGGTGCCTAGCACATGTTGTGTGCTAGCTGGCTTGCTAATGTTCACAAAAAATGGGACTTCCAGGCGTGCATAACTTTATAAAATACCTTTACTTCTTTTTTGAAAATACAGAAACACAAGCCCATCAGCGCAACATAGCTGCACACTGCAAGCTATCTAGTTCGACTGAATGATGCATGCAATTAAACATAAACTTTCTTGAACTTGCATGAAACGCTCTTATCCTCAAAACACACTCATACTGTTAATGATATTAGCAAATTGCTAGGTGAAGTTTCAAACGACAAGCTCTTTCACTTAACTTGCAGAACTCTGATACAAATATCACATTTGCATTACCCATTGTCCATTACTGTGAGGATATGTGTATGTGTGGGTGTTTGTTTCCTGTTATATTTTGATCTCTTTCCTGTTTAGTTCTGGTCTTGTGTTGTCTGGCTTTGCCACTCAGTGTTGATTGTTTTCAACTTGCCTCTTGTGTTCACCTGTGTCTGTTACCCTCATTAGTCCCTGTGTATTTAAACCTGCCCTGTTCAGTTGTCTCTTGTCGTGTCATTGTTCGTGTTGTGCTGCGTGTGGATGCACTGTGGTTTTTCCTGTGGACTAGTTCCCTTTTTGTGATCCTTTGTTGTGTTCTTGTTTTGCACTGTGGAGGTACCCTGCTTGGACTTGTGTTTTGCAGCCTTACCTGATTGTAAGTGTTTTTCGTTATTATTAAACCCCTCAAACTGCCTTGCTGCCTGCACTTGGGTCCTTTCCATGCCACGTCTTAACAATTACTCTTAAACATTGGTTATACATCTTTTCACCACTTTTGCTCACCTGAAAATACAGAAACACAAGCACATCAGCGCAACGGCTGGACTGAATGATGTATGCGCCCCGTAGCGTCTCACCCAAAGGACCCAGAAGCTGCCCAAAGTGCCGGTGTGCGCTTTACTCACTGTAACCATAAATTAACCTACTAAAATGTTGTGGTCGCCATTGCAAATGAACCTATATCAATTACAACAATGAGTCAGATTACATAATGAACAAAAACAATAATACATGAGAATCGGGGGGGTGTCCAGTGTCCATTAAATGTCCTACATTACTGTGGGTTCCACACTAACGTTTGCCGCTGGTAAGCTTGTTCAGGAATCCCCTAGTTTTGTTTGGTGGATGAACCCCGCGGCTTCCCTGTGAGGACGTGGGGAGCACTTCGGGGAGTCACTGCGGGGCTACCTGTTGAGTACTGAGCTGATAAGATGTGACACTCTGCGAAGTATAGTTGCCACAGTCAACAGCTAACTGCACTAGCAACATACAGCAGCTGGGCATATTTTGCTAAATGAGTGTTGAAATAGATGTAGAAACATGCATGATGTGAATGGACAGACGAGAAGTGGATCATGTTGGAGTGATTTAAAAGGTTTCGGTGGATTTTTTGATGCTTTTGCTAATTCGTCATTGTAACTGCCACAATTCAAAGCGCAGCTGTTCAAAGATCTAGACTTTTCGAGATACTAAAAGTATTTGTGTAAATCTTTTGCCGCAGATATATTGGGAGCAGCTGTGGCTGAGAGGGTAGTGCAGTTGTCCATTAACCCCCAGGGTTGGTGGTTCGATCCCAGCTACTCCTGCCCACATGTCGAAGTGTCCCTGGGCAAGACACTGAACCCTGAGTTCCCAGCATGCCAACTGCGTCCCCATCAGTTTGTGAATATGTGTGAATGTTAATGTCTGTTTGTCTGCCCTGTGATTGACTAGCGACTGTGTTCTCCTGCCTTTCGGCCAATGTCAGCTGGGACTGGCTCCATTCCCCCCGCCCCTGCGACCCTTCTGGATAAGTGGAATAGTGAATGAATGAATGAATATTGGGAGCAAGAAAGTAAAATTGCCAGATAAAGAACAAATAATTCTCCAATGTTGTTATGCAGTATGCTACAAACACATCTCTGGCCTCTGTCTAGCTGAGTGAATCAAAAATCTGCCATTTCATATGAAACATTGTGTCTCCCTTTGAAGTTATCAATGGCACACCTAACATGTCAGCGATTCAACCAGGGGCATAAACAGTTATTCAAATCCAGGATCAGTTTCAGACCGTGAGAAAAATCAGACCACTTGACTTCTGTGGTGATGGTTATCATATAGTTGCTAACCAGAATGGTCATGTGACGTAGACCACTTATGAAGGTTGTGTGAAAACCACAAATTTACACTGATTACACAGTTTGAGTGTGTGTGCGTGTGTGTGTGTGTGTGTCAGTGTTAGTGTATAAAGCGGCTGAAGTTGAAATGTGTGTGAATTAGTGATTTATGAGTCTGGATAAGGATGGATTTCAAAGAACTATCAGACCATGATGCAGAGGGGGCTGGAGTGTGAAGACTGATAAGTTCGGCCAGCAAGCCAAGGTCGCAAAAAATATAAGGCTTTATTTGTATATGAACTTTGTTTCCATAGCAACTGTACTGGCGGCTAAAAAGACTGTATGAGTGCATTTGTCATAGTGGCTGCCATGGTACATTGTATCTCTATACAAAGTGAGTGCACAATTAAAATGAAAATGAAGGGTCCGTTCACCCAAATGACTAAAACAGGTATTTTTATTTGCTCAGGTTTCAAGATTTATGGCATCATATTTTTGATGCTTAAAGCATCGAAAGGATCTCTGTTATATAAGCAGTTCTTACAAAGGAAACAGCACGTCGAACCAAAGCTAACTACATAGGTAGATACCACTCAAAGTGAGAAACTGTTCATTGTTATTTGGATGAACTGACTTTTATTGTTGAATTGTTGACTGACTGATCATTTTGCCATAAGACTAAATAAATCAGTTGAACATCTTCTGATTTTGGTTTTTAAAAACAGTGAGTACAAATATTAAACTGACAATATATTTTTACATAATTAAATGTGTTTTTCTTCACAACAAAGGCATTCACTGACAGGCAAAATTTAAGATTCATATTTCCAAAACTGATCAGCCTTTATTTGAACAGATGACAAGCTAAGCTTTTCACGTGCCCGTGCCCGTGCGCGTGTGCGTGTCTGGATCTGGGTCTGAAAGTAACCGAAGATTCAGTATGGAGAACCAGAAAGACAGAGAAACTCTCCTGATTAACTTGAGGGCAGACAAGCTTAAAGCCAAGAGCAGATGCCAGCAGCACAACCTCGCATGCTTCAGCTGGCACACAGGTAGCATGTGAGGGCGTACTGCCGCATGACAACCTCCTGCCATTAGGTATGCTTCAGCACAAAGGAGGAGCACGGCTGTACACTCTCCATTCTTTCCCTCTCTTCTGCACCCCGATTGCTCTGATTGCATCCACACTTTTGACTGATTCTCTCTCTCACGCACACAAACCCGCAGTCTCTAATTTACCTTCCCCATCCCAAGTGCCTCTTAATCGCTTGTTCGCTCTCCTCTCTTTCCAGCTCCCTCCCTCTCTTTCTCTCTCGCCTCCTCTTCTGCCTGAGAATCCCTTGAGGATTCACAACAATAGAGTTGTAGACTGGATTAAGCAATACAATGACTGATGGCAAGGGGGGGTGTAGTGGAGAGAAATCAATGGGCAGATGTGATTTACTAAGCATCCTCATCCTCTGACACGTCGACCAAGTGTCAAATGGGGATATCTTTACTACGTGTACATGGTCATTAGATAAGTACGCCTGTAGCACTGGAGCTTTCTGCACATGTATTTGTGTGTGTGTGCTAAGACAAAGGGAAATATGAGATGGAATCATTTAACAATAGACAACAATAGAGCTCAGTGCAGTTCCTTCTTCTTGATTGCCTGTCTGCATTGCTTAATAACATTTGGGATTGCACAATTTGCAGCTTGTCGCACTCATCGCAATTGCATTCAGTTTAGAGAAATGAATCGGGGAAAGCAATTTTGCATATTATTTCCGTTTCACACGGTGAGTAAAATGCAGTTAGAGAAAACTCTGTTGGTTTGTACAGACACCTTTCAATACACCCACTGCTTTTCATTCCTCACAGGGCACCTACCGAAGAAAATGGATGACAGAATGATGCCTTTCATTTTTCTTCTCTGCACTGAGAAACGCAATATACAATAGCTCACATGTATAACTGAACTCTGCTCTGGTGTTCTGTGGGGGGAAAGGATGCTGCTTAGTTGGGAGATGTTCCGCTTGTGCTCACCGATGATGTTGGTGTTTATCTCTGGGAAAAATCCAAACATCCCTCTATGCGTTAGCAATATCAACCTCACGCCTGTCACAAAGTGAATAGCAAATCTCCATTATATTAGTGGACCATTTAACTAATGGTGACACATTGTTCATATGATCATTTTCCTTTTTTATTACAAAATGCGAGCCAACTTATGCATTGCTCTCCATACGCTCTAAAGGTCATTGCTGCTGCCAGACTGTATGTCTTAAAGTGGAACTCCTCCTGTGAAACCTGGGAGCCACTGGTGGAGGGAGTTAGGTGAGGTTGTATTACGGGTGCAGCTATAGCTGACCACTGCCTCGAGCTACGACACGCTGGCTGTAAATATGGGATGGTGTCCTTGATAAAACAGCCACGGTGACACACAACCTTTTAGGAGCAGTTGGAAGAGAATAAGTTGAAGGAATTGAGATGTTAATTTTACCTCAGCATCAAATGTCGATGCAATTTAACACTAATCACAAGATTTGGCTAAGGTGCATTTGACAAGTAGATATTTACAGTCAGCAGTGTTTTTCCTTACTGAAGGAAAAGGGGCAGTTTTTGTATTTTGTCTGTAACATTACATATTTCTCTTTGTCAGTTTAGTAAATCTTAGTAAGCCAGTTAAAGCAGAAATTGTTGATTTTTCTTTTTTTGGCCACTTGGGGCAGCACAACAAACCGTAAACTCAACATTGACATATTGCCACCTTATACAGTTAATAAAGTGAGCCTGTTTGCAAACGCTTGGCTGTTTACTGATTCAGCAGACACAGAACAACATTAGCATTCACTTGGAGTCATGTTTCTGGCGTGATGGATGTACATCCAATATTAATCCTCCTCCTAGCTCTGTTTTGCGCTCCACCATCTCCTGAGGGAAACACCCAGCTCTGTAGCTGCTAAATGCTCCACTGTGTTCACTAGGTAGTCGCTCACTTTGTCTGTCGGCTGTTTGGTACTGGGCAGGGAGGTGTACAGTGCGTTTATCAGAGCTTTTTTTCCTGAAAACCACTGCTTGCTGCTGGAAAGCACACTGATGAGAGCGGCGGGAGTGAATCAGAACAGTAAAGCTGCGGGCTGTAAATCCAGGACAATGAGCTTAAAGACACTGAAACACTTTGTAGAGCTGAGGTGAATCATTGATATGTGGAGCTTTACATTTGACAAAATAACTTATTTACAACTGTACGTATTTTACACAGTGATTGTTGATTTCAACATACTGTATATTACAACACACACAATGAGGTAATGGCACCATTTCTCTGTTAATGATACGGTACTGAAGCAGGCATGCGCAGTGTTAGTGTCACTTGAGAAGAAAATGTACTCTGTCTGAACAAGAATTGGCAATACTGCTAATGTGTACCCTGCATTCTACCACTGCTTTATATTGTTCCAATTTCTTATTGTTGTTGTGCAACTAGATCAAAATACGGAAAGCTATTTTCAAGCTCCAAGACAACATCATTTTCCTCGCTTGCAAGAAATGGCAGCTCCTTCTTAGCAGGGCCAAAATCTCAACCTGCATAAACCAAAGCTTTAAATCATCTCAACTGATGAGCTCTCATGAATACAGTCCTTCATTCTGTTCCTTTCATTACCTGTCACGTCAGCCTATAGCCCTGTGGATTGTCAATGTATATGAACGTTGATAAGCTTCCTACTTTTCCAACATGTACCTTTTTTTTTTCTCCTCCATATGGCACCAAGCTGTATGTCATATTTGAAGAAGTTGTACAGAGACAGCATTGATGGTGCTCTGTGTTGTATCGCAGGAAGGCTGTTAAATCCACTGATGATCAACTTCATTCATTCTGTTCAGGTTATAGATGATGTAGGTTGGCTGCTACTGTATTTGTTGAATATCACATCAAGAAATAAGATCAAACAGCAAACACTCTTTGGGATATAACTGCTATTAGCAATATTGGATGATTTGGATGAGCGTTTATTTGTCATTTTTAGATGGAGTTTGTTGTTTATTCAAATTCTGTGCATATTTCCTGTGAGTTAATATGATTGTCTATTGGCCTGTAGCTCTCTTTGTGATTTAGTAGAGGCATATCTGGACAATGTCGGGCTGGGTTTGTGTATGAAGCAGCTAATTATCAATATGGTAGTGAGTCATCTATGCTTGTTTCTAATCGATCTGATTGCAGATAAAGTAGATATAGTATATCCCAGTGTTTAGTTACATGCACCAAGTTAATAAAATGACTCGTGCGTGCACACCATCAGCCCTGTAACCTCAGAGGATTTCCCCGCTTTCCTCACATGGCCTCACACATCGCATCCAGTACGACCGATCCAGCCAGGAAGTCATCAGGAATCTGTCTGGAGTTACAGCAACAGGTCGCATTGTTTAGCATTTAAATAACTACCTGTCCCTCTTTCTCCTCCAGGAGGAAAATTGCACTGCCAGGCGCATCTTAGCGTCCTAGCATATCGTGTTGTTTTCCAGGTTTGAGCTGTGCTTGGCTGACTGAGTCCAGGACAGTTGTGAGTGAGGGCCATTCACTGCTCTGTCAGGGGTGGAGATGGAGGCACTGAACTGAGGCCAGCCATCCTGCGCTACTCCTACATGTCACCCTTTCTCTGTGTAATGGGTTCCTGTGTGGAAGGAAGCTTGGAGTGAAAAGGAGA
>JAVQJF010050374.1:0-18382 GCA_036023855.1 Gadopsis marmoratus
TCGCCAGTCAATCGCAGGGCAGACAAACAGACATTTAGGGGACACTCACACCACATTCACACACCGATGGGGACACAGTTGCCATGCTGGCCTCCACCGGGGGCAACTCGGGGTTCAGGCCCAGGGACACTTCGACATGCGGACAGCGGGAGCTGGGATCGAACCACCAACCCTGGGGTTAATGGACGACCGCACTACCCCCTCAGCCACAGCCGCCCACGACTAGCATCATATGAGATGATTTACAACGCATGAACGTTAGAGTGACTGGTTTATCATGCCATTGCATTCACTCGCAGTTACTTTTTCATCACAATAGTCCTATATGGCACCTGTATCACTGGACAATCAGCAGAGATGGTCCTGTCAGTCTGACGCTCCATATACAGTATATTGTACTAACTGTGATTTTCAAGTTGAATTAATAATGAGAATGAGGATGCAGCTCTCGCATCAAGGATGCACAAAAACAAACACACTCAAAGAGAGTGCCCCTGGGCCCCTAGCCTCCCAAGTACCACGCTAGACATGGTGGTAATATCAACTGGACAGACAAATTCCCTACTGGCTTTAACAGAGATAACCCTGTACTGGTGAAACTACAATGGCTACTGCATTATAGTTAGCTTTCATAAGTCTTAAAGTTTCTATATGGCGTTTTCAGAAAGTTCATGTTATTAATGACACCTGATGGCCGTTAAGTGAGCAGCAGTCAGCATCCTGTTGCTCGCGTTCAGTATGTAGGCGTAAGCAAGCATCCTGGACATCGGTCAAAACAGTGATGTGAATACAAAACACTATAGTGTAACGTGATTATGTGTAATCTTTCAATATTTTGTCTGGACCTCTGGCTCCATAATGCTAACTAGCATGCCATTTGCAAATTTCTTTTATCAGCTAACGTTATGAACCAATATCAGATCCATGCAGCGTAGCTAAGGTCCATTTCTAAGCTAACATTAACTAGTGTTGCACACCAAAGAGGAAAGATAGGTTCTTCTGGTTATATGGCAGGTTGCAACTGTTACGTATAAGGTGCGTATATTGTGTGTTTTGATTATTGGAATTACAAGTTATTATGCACACTATATGTTTTTCTACATTTATGGTCAGACAAGTGATAAGGATGAGACTGTGGACCAGTATATTTTATTACACATTGTGATGTTAAAATTGCTAAAAACAAAGAATTGGGAAAATATTGTTCATAGTGCAACTCTGTAATACTGTATTTAGTGTATTTACCTGCATTGGGAGGCATGGCTAGAGGAAAACACGAGTCTCCCTGTCCTGTGGATGGAGAGGACAGTAGCGTTTTTGCCAGGAAGGCAGAGATGGGCTGAACCAAGAGAGATGTCAGACTTCCACTAGCCTCTGCTGACACATCAGCTAGAGAGGAATACAAAACAAAATACAAAAATACAGAAGAGAATTAAAGGAAAGAGCAGTCAGAAAACAACACACAGCAATTCACGTATGTAACTGTCCCTGTTACAGTTTGTTGTCCCAGGTAATTTCAGTTCCCCCATTACAGAGAAAATATATAGAAGTCATCAAGGTTCTGTTTTGGGTTCCCTTCTGTTTCTTCTTCTACATTTGATAACATTCGACAATTATAGTGTCTCTTTTCATTGTTATGGCAGCCAATTGTATGTACCTTGGAAACCCAGCAAATAAAATGTTGGCTCTATTGTAGAAATGTATGGATCACATCAAGAAATTGAGGAAAACTTTCTTTTACTGAATGATATATGTATAATAAAATCTTGAGTAATATGGCTGCATTGTATTAGACATTCATTCAGTCATTTAAAAGTAAGTTTTAACCTAAACATTGGTTTCGAATGTTATATAAAAAGGACTTTCGATCCTTTATTTGATCAACTGAGAAATATATGAAAGATTCATAAGACCTTAGTTGGGCATACATTCTATTCAGAAGATGTACGTACAACAAAGCCTAATGAAGTGTTAACAGATGTAGTATTCACTTGGTCAATTACAGTTATTTTACACACACACACACACACACACACACACACACTACACACACAGCAGACATCCTACCATCAGCTGGAAACAATATCGATAGATAATTTTTTGACCTTTCCCAAAGGTCTTGCACAATGATGTCATCATGGTTGCGGTACACACAGGTAGTCCCAGGAAGTCACAAGGTCACAGACCAAGTTTAGTTTTTGTCTTTGTAAATCTTGCAGCCATGACATCGGTATGATGACATGATAACTTGCCACTGCCAGCAGCTTGTAATCAATCCGTTATGATCGGAATGCAGAAATATCCTTTATATAAGACATAAGTAATAAAAAAAGAATAACAGTAGTCTGTCACATGATAAAGCTTATGTTGTTTATTTAATCTCTCAGTAGTTATGGGTAGCAAGGCCTGATCAGTCTGGCCGCACTCTTATCTCATTGTTGTTAGTTAGCTACGAGAAATATTGCTTGCCCTTCACAGGCATAACTGATCCACGATAAAGGTGCGTGTGTGTTTCTGGGCACCTGCGATTTTCATTCCCATTGTTATGTGCTAGTTGTCTCTTTCTTCCTCTTTCTCTCCACTATCCTCTGAATCTGGTAGAGTGACTACTAATAGAAATGGCGTCTTCTACATCTGGAACCATTCAGCCCATGTGGGCATTGCTCAGGCCAACAGAGATGGCTGCACTGTTTGATTTGCCCTTGTTAAGAGAATAAAATGTTCTTTCTAATCCTCGCTTCAGGTTCGTATAGCTTTAGCTCATAGCATTGCCGTTCCACTCTTCTGTTCAGCTCAATATATACAGGACGTGAGATACACACATAATGTATACTGGGTATGGATGAATATCATTTACCTACTGTAAAAATATACTATACAATTCAAAAGGAGCAGAGCCAGTGCTTCATTGCCTTGATTGCTGTCCAGCTCCAGTTGCCATTGCTGCATGAGTGTGTAGTGGATATTGTGTGAAGGTTTTGTTATAAAAGAAGGTAAATCAGCTTCCCATGAATGGGCATGTGTTATGTTTAAATCGACTGGTTGGTGTTTGACACAAACATTCTCTCCGTTTGATTTACATATTTTCTAATTACATGATTTATTTCTTTCCTTTTGAATCCTTTGTTTAAGTTGGTATGGGTTTCTGTTTCTATTGCACCTGGATAAAAAACATCATTATATTTTAAATTTAGGTAAGCACATACCCCCTTTCCATTGCACTTTTGTCCATCTGGTTCAGTTTGTTAGTTAGGACTGGTCTAAAGACTGCCAATAGAACTTTGGTGTAGACTAAACAACCAGGAAGACTAAAAAGGCGGTCTCGGTCCAGTTCCAAGTTGACTCAAAGGTGCCATTTGTTTGTGGCTTGAAAGCAAAACGGACCATCCACAGGATTTAGTGATTCATTGTAAATTGCTACATCATATCTTAAAATGTGGCACAGCAGCTTTTAAAATGCATTTCAAGAATAAAACATTAAACACAGAAAAGAAAACTGTTGCTAAGCAGGTCATGACACAAGGGAATAACGAGGACTCATATTCTGAGGTCTCCTACACACAACAGGCGGAATACTGAATTTTATCCAACCAGTCTGAGGCATGTAGCGGTGTGTGTGGCTATTTTGTAGCATCCTGGTGTCATTTGGATGTAATTTAATCAAGGTAAACACCCCCTGTGTTGTTACGCCACCACAAATGTTTGTTCCTGCCCAGGGACCGCAGATGCAAATTAGCTAACTCTGGTGTACATTTTTGATTTCATGTTCAAAAACATGATGTTTACTTATATTTTGGAGAAATATGTAAGTCTTTGTTACTTTACTCCACTGAAGGCTTGATTGATATTGAAGCCCATGCATAGACTGCAACCATAGCAAAAGATCTGGCACATAATTGAACAAACGTCTTCTGGCACAAAACAATGTGCTGCTTATGCAAACGATATCTCATACTAACCTTGGATGACTAGAAGTATCTAATGTTTTATTTACAACAAGGCCGTTACCCAACAGAGGTAGGGTTTCTCCACATCCTAAGTGGAATGACAGTCATGTCAGGGAGCTGGGGAAAAGACCAACATAGTATTAGACTGATAAGAAAGGTCCTCCAGAGAACAGAAATTATACTTTTTTACATAATGCTGAAAACACAACACAGGTAGACAGAAGGAGAACTAAACCTGAGATCTGACTAAATCGTTGTGGCATACTGCGTAAAAGGAACCGATAGGTGATTTAAGGCCTCATTAGCTATATTCCCTGTTAAATCATATCATCAATGTGAGAATCTGTTACGGGAGGTTAAGCCCAGATTGTGAGGCTGACATGGGAATCAGATGGTTGTAGTCCCTGTGGTGGCTCATAAGGCACGTTCAGAAACGGAGGGGAGACGTGCTTATGAAGATGGGGACCTGCAAATTGGAAAACACCACTGTCAAAGTGGGATGTCTTAATGAACTCAGTTTTACTGTACATCTGGCCAATATAGTGGTTCCAGATTCTCAGTGTGAGGATTTGCTGCTATCCTTTGGTAAAGTAACCTTTGAAATGTTTGGTTTTGAACTTTTGTTCTAAAAGTTCAACAGTGTCTATTCACTACAATCATACAGTATCATCAACGTAGTGATGACTTCCATTTATGCATAAAATACACTTAATACCTTTCATTCAATTCTACATATTTTCAATGAGTCTGGACAGAAATAGATATTAACTGCAACTTGACGGGTTGGTGGAGACATACACCTGCAGGGTGGTAATTCTAGTGTGACGTTACATCACATTTATTTAGCTGATGTTTTTATCCAATGTGACTTGCTATAAGTGCATTCAGCTATGTGGATGCAACCCAGAAATTACAAGAACCATAGTACATCAACTTTATCAAATATGATTTTTGTCTGCCCTGAAGATATGTAGATTTTCTTCTGACCTGATGTCAATGAGGAGCTCGTAGTGAGGGAGCAGCAAGCCAATTGGCAGTAGCAGAGAGCGTAGTGCATGTAGTGGATGTATGGTTTTACCATGTCTTGACCATTTAAGAAGAGTCCATTATTAAAAGTGTGTCAGTGGACTGGGTAGAGTCTAGCCCAGACACACTGTCAGAAGGCTCTGTAGCCTCTGTCTGCTGAATAAAACTATAATAATAATAATTCCGCATTGACAAAGTCTGTGGCAAACCAGCTTCCTGTTTTCATCATGTAAATAGTTAAACTACTTGCTGTCTCTAACTATAGACTACATGCCTGCAGCTGCTCACGATTGCAGACTATCAGCAGCTATTTATACAAGTATGTGTTGTCATTTTACTGCCAACCATGCCAAAACGTTACCACTATCTGAGTGTGGTTTTTACATACTTCACCATAGGGTGAACTATCAGTTGCTGCCAGACGTTAGCAATAACCATTGCTGTTACCGTACATTGCCATGTAGCTGTTGCAAAGTGTGATATCACTTGCTGTGATTGGCCATCATAGAAGAACCCAGGGAGCAAATAAAATAAATGCTGCATTTCAGCAGAGTGAAATTTTGCTTAGTATTCATTCAATAATGTGTTTTTAAATCACCTTCAAATTAATGTTTGTAACAATTGTTCCCTGTGCAGAAGGGCCTCAATACTTAATTGAAATAATTGACACAAAGGGGCAATTTGGATACCTGGGTAATTATTCACATCTACACCTACAAATAATTTTTGACTTAAGTCAAAATTCATGGTTACAGATTAGCTATGTCATATAAACTAGCTTGTTTTACAAATATTACAGTTTATTTTTCTAGTCCCTTCCCCCAACTCATTATATTTCATAGTATCCTAATATAATTTCAAAAGACTATGATTGCACTGCCCAATGCTTTCAGGAAATATCTTTAATATTATCTCATTGCCAGGATGGAGGAATGAAGACATTTCTTACTTAAAAAAAAAGTCTTCTGTTGCATTTTCTTGCCTTTCGTCATAGTTAAACTACAATCTCTTTGCAAATAAATGGGAGCTGCAATCAGCCATAACAGACAAAGTCATAACTCATAACAAAGATCCTTTGTGTCTAATATCTCATTTCCTCAGCCAGTTGCATCTTGCATACCTCATTAACTTAGGCACATTGTTACTTTTCTGCTTCTCTTGCAGCTGATCCATACTTTGTCCAAGTTTGGGCATAATCTATACTCTAAACTTAAATGTGAGGACAGGTTCAGCAACCCTTGTGGTTTCTTTGAACTAAACCTCTAGTCAATAGCTTTCTGTGGATGGTCTAGAGAGTGTCACAGCGGTATTCCAGCTACACAAGGTGATTAATAATCCATGAATGGCATGGGAGAGAAGACGTTTGGGGGGGCGGGGGGGTGGGGGGATTGAGGAGGTGAAATAAAGCAAAGAGTAAAGACGAAAAGGAAGGGCAGGTGACGGTTGGACAAGATCGGAGAAAAAGATGAGAGGTTAGAGGAGAGGAGAGGGGATAAGGGAAGAAGTGACAAGATAGGAGAAGGATGAGAGAAGACGAGCAGAAGGCAAGAAGAGGACAAGAGATGAGAAAACATGGGCAGTTGAAGGTTGACGGGGAAGAAAGATACAGGAAAATGTGCTGGTGTAGAGGGGAGAGGGAAAAATAGTGTAGATGTGTGACAGCAAAGCCAGAAAAGAGGGTATCACTAACAGTATTTACCAAGGAACTAGCAAGTATGTAGTGAATTAGTTAGAATCGAGGACTGTAAGGAAGATCATTTTAACTTACAAATTGGTTATTGGATATATATATCCTGTTCTGGATTAGGGAGGTAGGTGATATCCCTGTATTCTGCTTCTATTTGGATTAGGAAAGTTAGTTGGGTGTCGTTAAGAGTGTTTTTGTGTTATTTTGGCTGTACTCTCCCTGATGTCAATTTTGCCCTGGGGTTATAAATACAGTAAATAACTTCCTGCATCTGTTGTGGCACTAGTCATCCTTGGGGATCAGGGAAAGAGGGGAGTCCATTTTCTCTTTTTATGCTGAGCCTTGGTTCCCCTAGGCTGGACGTAACAGCAGTCATGAGAAAAAACCAGAAAAAAACTCCCGATCCTTGTCTTTAGTTTAAAAAATTGATTTCTGGGAATATAATGTTCCTGGAACCACGAAGAGCTTGGATTTTGAGATTCAACTCGAGTGTGTTAGTGAGAGCCTCAATATTGAAGCGCAAACAAAATATGAAGGATGAAGAGGACCCTAGTATTTTGCGTTGTGAATCACAGACCTTCATTACCACATACCCCAGACCTATCTAAAAAAAAAAACGCTCATAAAAGTTGCTCGAGAACAATTGTCTGTGATGCTGGACTTTTCTTTTTGGCCATCGTCCCACTCCACATAAATCCGGTCTTGGCAAGTTTCTTACATGCAATTCATTCTAATTTACTGCTTAGAGTGATAAGAAGAATAGTATCAGGGAAGTTTACTTATGCTCTCTGTTTACTGGCAAACACTGGCTGCATGATGTAACTATTATGTGCGTCACCTTTAATGATGGAAACAGGCCATGCTTTTGCATTTGCTACAGAGTGGCCTCTATACAAACACTGAGCCAAGAATTGCATTTGTCTTGATCCAACCCTCCAAGCACTTGTACTTTGAGGAGTAGATTCACATTTAAAGCGTTACTCCAGTAGTATTAATGTTGCACTGCTCCAAAAACCACTGATCCTACATTTTCCATACTGCAACCCGACAGTGTACATTTGTTAGACCCTCCCTGCCTGGTAAATGTCCCCCTCTCTCAAACTTTACAATCTCGATTTGTGACACAGGCATTCGGTTATAATATTGTAGTTCCCAAACCCAAGTTGAAATAACTTTGATATTTTCTCAGACTTGACAAAGCTCTTCTGTTTACTGATTGAATACATCAAAAGGCCATTAGCCTTTATCTGTGGAATCAATGGATTTCTTCTTCTACCTCTTAAACATATATGAGCACTTCCTGATTTGTCACCTCTGTTGTTACAGTATGGTTAAAGGGAAACTCAGGAATTTTAAACCTGGGCCCCAGCCGTTTTGTTTTAACAGATTTAAGGGTCTTAATGACTCTTACCAAAGGTTTTGGAGGGATCCCCACAGAAATAGACCATTATGTTAAAAGGAAAGCTCCTTTAATGTTCCTGCAACAACTCAGTCTCTCGCGAGATTTCAGAGCGAGGCTTCTGTTTTCTGGTTACTCTTTAACAAAATGGTCCATCTCTGTGGGGACCGTAATGTTGTCAGACACTTCGAATAACAATCTAAGCCTGTTAGTGGCAAAAACAAGCACTTTTAGTGGACAGATTTTTGAATTGCCCCAAAGGATTATATTGCAGCTCACTCACGGATGCTGGCAGAGGTGACCTACTGGACCAATTCCAAAACCTTTGGTAAGTATTAGTCATTTACACCCCCAAATCTGTAACAATAGGAGTAAGGTTTGAAAATGCTGGAGTTACCCTTTAAGTTGATGTGCTTTTTTAAGTAAAGATTGTGGTCTGAAGCTAAAACTATTACAGATTACCTTCATGGTGGAACCAGAACTAACTGTTGGAAGGAGCTGAGAAACAAACTGGTTAGGTAGTGAAGTACTTTCTTTGCCCATACATCCGCTCTGACCTCCCCTTGTTATCTCTGTGCTGCATGAAACATTGTTAATAACCACTTCATCTAAAAATAAGACATTTAAGTGTGCTGTTTTTCTGGAGATGACAGTCTCACAAACCACACATAAGGACACTGAAGGACATGTGTCACAATGTACACAATGTCAAGGGATCAAATACAAACTGTATTCACAGTATCCTGTATTATTATATGAGAGTATAAGTGCAAACGTCTGGAATGTAGGAAATACGTTTTATAACATTAATAACTGCATAGCTTGAAGCGTTTTTAAATGCCTTTTTTTTAAAGCGCTGATGTGTTCCACTTTCCTCACCTTTCCTCCTTACTGTCATACTGGACTTTAACCTTCTCCAGGCTTTCTTCTCTTTTCTCCATGCCCTGAATGTTCAGTAAAGCGAGAACTCCACAAATCAATACCTGGACAGTGTCCACGGTCTGTAAATCAGTCTATCCATTACTGGACACTGATATTAACTGATACCTGGATTGACAGACTGGCTCTGTGGGCCCAATGTTTCTTATTGTGTGTGTGTGTGTGTGTGTGTGTGTGTGTGTGTGTGTGTGTGTGTAGACCAGTGCAGGCCTCTGACATCTTGACATATTCACAGAGGCAAGACCAGCCGCTGACTCCATGATGTGCAGGGCAGACAGAAAATCATCAAACCATTTAGATGAGAAACTGGCAAGAAGTAAGTGTTTGACAAACTGAGAGAAACCACTAGATTTCCTAAACGATGTCTGTGTATCATCGGCAATGTATGTTGCAAAATATGTATGGTTAAAGGGCCACTGCAACATGGGGGGGGGGGTATGTTAAAATCTGACAACACCACACTGCATTGAGTCTTACAGGACGTTACACCACCTAACCCTTTTCATCTTTTGGTATACAGTTTGTATGTCATCATTTTTAGATGGCCAATAACTGAATCTGGCATTGAATCTGTCAATAGGTGTAACGTTTCAAAAAACAGGTGCAGTTGACTATTAAGAAAGTGCTTCTGTCTTTCTAAAAAATTTAGTTCATATGCAGATATGTGATAATATTTCTATAATAGTATGTTTATTATTGTGTTTGTTTATTGTCAACAAATCTCATGAAAATACTAAACCAACAACGTGTTAGTCTGTCTCTCAATGCCCTCTTACATCCCTACCCTGTCTGTGGCTTTCAGCCTCAAGCCCATTTATTCCTACTGACAGTCTTAAAAAAAGAGATTACAAACATATAGTTTCATTTAAAAAGAAAAATGAAGGCTCAGGTATTTCCTATAACAGCTGGCCACTGTAGGTTTTAGGAAGCAATACTCTAACAGGAAAAACTAGTGCATTTGTTGGGGACTATTTTCAGCAGCAGATGGTGCTCTAGTGAGTATTTCCGGCACCAGGATGGTCGGTGTATGTGGGACTGAGTCAAAATAATAGTGTGTGTAAATTGTAATGAAGGAACATGTGTAATGTCCTTCATTTTAATTGTTTTTGGACAACAACGGAGCTCTATGACACAGAGGAATAAGATATAACAGGCTTTGGATACGCGCACACACACACACACACACACACACACACACACACACACACACAATACTTGGGATTAAAATTAATGACTTGTTTTTTATCTTCATTTTCAATCATTTTCTATCTTTCATTGGATATGTTGACAAGCCTTAACATTTAAAGTACAGTAGTTAGGATAATGAAACTTTGAAAAGAGTAGCAATTTATAAGGATGTCCATTGTTTAACTATTGCCAATATCTGGCTGGTTTTCTCCAGATCCTCCAGTTTCCTCCCATGCAGGTGAGGTCAGTTGGCAACTCTAAATTACCCTGTAATTTACCGCCAACCTGTCCAGGGTGTACCCTGCCCTTCGCCCTTCGCCCTTCGCCCACTGTCAGCTGGCATCGGCTCCAGCCCCTCGTGACCTTCTAGGGATAAACAGGTACCGTATAGCTAACAGATGGACAGTTTGGACCTCAAATACGGCTTCAAACAGTTCGAACTTTATGCATGGAAACATTTAATTTGCTTAGCCATTAGGCATTATGTAATGATGGGGAATGTCTTAAAGTACTCAATCTTTTTCAGAGGTTACAAGGTAGCCTGCCACATTATGAAATCATTTGGCCTATTATAATAATTTAGGCAGGTCTATGTGAATTATAAAAAATGAACTTGCTACAATGAAAAGAAGTTTCAGGGTTCTGCTAATATAAACCTGTAACATTCTCCATGTGCAGAAAATCAGTCTGTTACATGATCTGGGATGTTTAAGCCTGTGTCTGTGTAAAAGCAATTGAAGCAGCAATTAACTAGTTCACTTGAAGGGTAGTTAGTTTTAAGACATTGGGAAGTGTCTAAACACTTACAAGTGCATTTCTAGTCGTTTTGATATGAGATATGTATTTACTTTATGTTTGCATGAGTTACTTTGCAACAGAGTTCAAGTGTGTTAACAAATTGAATTCTAGGCCTTGCCAAATGATGCGATAAATTAAGCTGTTTTGCTCAAATCCAGGAACAACTACGACATGGAGCATTCCATAATATAAATACACACCCAAATACTAAATGGCCATCAGCGCTGAGAAAAAGGTTTCTTTAGACAAAATGAAAAAAAGTGTTCCACCTTTCAGGTACCATTGTGTCAAATTAAGACTTTCTTCCTAAATGCCAGGACTCATTCCTGTTAAATTGTCCAAACAAAAGGAAAATTGGGAAACTAAGGGTGTTTTCGTACTTAACCTGTTTAGGTCGATTAAAACGAACCCTGGTGCGTTTGTCTGGTTACAGCGGTTAACTTGGGCAGGTGCGAGCACCTGTTATTGCACTAAACCACAGGACCAAAACAACTGTACTGAGATCCTTTAGAGGAGGTGGTCTCAGTCCGGTTCCAAACAAACTCTGAAGCGGCTCATTTGTGGTGGGAACGTGATCCGACCTTGATCCAACCCAACTACGCGGGATAGTTTAAGGGCTCCTGTAACCAGATGAGCTTTGCATTCTGTGATGTGGCAGAGCCAAGCCCCCAGGAAGTGCGACAGGCTTTGAAGTCAATTTGACATATTGGCCAATCCGTGTAATTAGAGTCGGTCTAGACCTGCTCTATATGAAAGACTGCCATGAGATAACTTTTTATGATATGGCGCTATATAAATAAAACTGAATTGAGCCTCTGAAAATGGGGGACTATGTGCAAAAAATGGCTGTAATTCCTAAACTGTTAATGTGATCTTTTGGTCGAACCCCTTGAATTATAAAGCTGAAAGTCTACTCTTCAGTCACATCTCGATTGCTTCACTTCAAATCCATTGTGATGGTGCACAGAGGCAAAAGTACATAAAATGGTGTCACCGTCCAAATACTTATGGACCTGACTGTATAATGCAAGACAAAATGGCTACTAATTCTATTTGTTTGTGTACACGCATGTTATTCTGCATGAAGTCATTGTGTCAAAAGTGACGTAATGTTTAAAGACCTCAGTGAGTCACAGTTTGCCACAACTGATACCTGTTTCACGAAATAAAAACTCCTGGGACAGCAATGTTTACTCAAGTGGTTTATGTGCTGTAGCTGAGAGAGCAGGAATCTCTTGAGATGGTAATATAGTATAACATGTACCTCAACCTAAAATATGTGACTTGCGTTCACGCTATGTTTACCCTGCAATATCTCCATATGGGCGTCTCAATAATACAACAGCGTTTTATTTACATATTTGTATTAATACATGAAAATATACATTAAATGCATTGAAATATAACGTTCTTCAGCCATACAATACAATACCATTCCATACTACTATATTTACCAAATTGCATGGAGGTCCATTCTATAGTTGAGAGATTTCAGTCTGGACCATAGTGGTGGACCAATAAGGCAAAGATCTTATCATGGCTAAAACGTGGCCTGTGCTACCACTCTAAAAAGCAAGTCTGTAGACCTAAATAACCATTGACATAATATAGAGCACAACATGTTATGTCTATATATGTCACAAAACAAATTATACTACATCAGACAGACAGGATACAACATGTAGCTCCAAGAATTGGCTCAGTCAGGCCTCGAGTCCATTGTGTATGAGTACGTATGAACGTGCATGTGCATAATTCTTAGGAGAAAGCAACTAAAAGACAGATGATAGAGACAGAAAATGTAAGACATGAAACAAATGAGATGGCAGGAAGCATAACATGGTCTCCCACAGAGATCAAAACAGAGGAGAGGAATGCATTACAGCTAATAAGCACTGCAGGAGGGTCCTCTCTCATCCCCATGAATGTGTGACACCTCACCATTAGATGCTTTGCAAAGTCCTCGCCAGCAGACAGAAATGAGGGATGGAGACGCAAGGAGAGAGAGAGAGAGCGATTCAGAAGCGAGAGAAGAACTGTTTCAGCTTCTCGCAGAGACAATGCCAAAATTAAATCTGTTTTGTCTCCTAATGATCAGGATAGAATTATTCATATTTTGTTTCATCTGGTCTGTAGTCATTTCTTGCTTTCCTGCTTTGCCTTTGGCAGCTCGGTCTAGTCAGTGCAAAATGCTGTTTAAAACCAATCACATACTGTAGTAGGTTCTTCATTATGTCAGATGCCTCAAAGGGACTCTAGATGGCATTGTTTGACATAATATTCCACAATCTCAGACAATTTTACTACGTAAACGGCTACGAGACGGCAGCTCTGTAATGGCCCAAGCATTCACCCTTTCTTGACTCTGTAAAGAAAATGTCACCATAAAGGTGTGTTTGCGTTGTTTATGCATAATTGCCCTTAAGACTGTTTGTTCAGTCTGTGTTTATTTGCCCCAGACAGCCAGTGTACCTACCGTCTGTACGGACGTTAGGTGTGGCTAGCTACCAATGAACTCACTGACCGCATGTGCGAAGTGCTCCTGTGTGTGTTTCTGACTGATCTCAAGAACTCGGCAGCAAATCCAGTTATTTCTTATTTTCCTCCAGACTGTCTCCCCATTCCACTCATCTCTGTATCTTGTCTTTGAACACGTTGTGGGGAGAATATAGATACTGTTCCTCCCATAGGCTCATGAATACATTGGCTAGGCTCAGCACATGACAAGCATCCATAGCTGTGCCTTAACGTTAACATTGATATAGATCGTCTGGAAAAAGCATCCACAGACATATCATGAGAGCAAAAGAAAAGAGAAAGGTTAGACCTGTGCTTAGGGCTCTGTGAGCTACCACTTGTTTTTGGAATATTTGCAAGAGTGCAGTCTAGACATGCTGCTCTTTATGAAAAGAGCCCTGATTTGGCGCTATGTAAACAAAACTGAATTGAATGCTCTAATGAAGACTGATTTGAAACGTATATGCAGTAATTAAAAGATTTTTATGTTTTGCAAAGCAGCGCGCCTTGGTATTTTGTTATGACTTGCTGATCATGAAGCAAAGTACAAGTCTAACATTTATCACTTCTTTTGGTCTCAAAAAGACAATATCCCCGGTTCTGCTGCATTGACCTGGATCGTTTTCCATTGAGAGCCTGAATATTTATCTAGAAGCTCATTGCTAAATTGGAGAAGTAGTCTTTTAGATTTCAAAATAATCACTTAAGCTCTTTCGTTGGTGTTCCCTATACTGTTAAATTTTTGACAAAGGAATTAAGAGTACATTTCATTGACAGTGTAGCAAAACACGAGAAGCAAGCACAGTAAATTAAAAGGCTGTAAAGAATAGACACAAAGCATAAACTTTACTTGTATTAGACCTTGCTTCTTAAATGGTGGAGAACTGGCATGTTTTGTTATAAGGCTAATGCTTTTATTTTAATGGAAAACTAAACAGGTTAGGTGTGAAAACGCCCTTAGTGTCCCTTTAGGGCCACCTATACTACTGATTGTTGAATGAGACAGTTACAGATTAACCAAATCCAACACGTACTCTTACCTAAGTGACAGAATAGGTTGTTTGCCAATGACTCCCAAAACTAAATATAACGACGTATATACGACCGCCGGAGAGTACCAGCGACAGGTGTGCCGGACCTTCACCGTTATAGTAACAACAATAAACACATGGTTAACTTTGTGATACGTTCACTTGGTTAGGTTTAGGCACCAAAACTACTGGGTTGGGTTGTAACTCACGTTACGTACATAAGTATGCAAGTTAAGTTATGTTGATATATGTCCAGAGGCCAGTACCAGTGGAGTCCAAGGGCCATGCCAAGATTATGCAAAGTTGTTTTACTGTGTATTGCACTCTATACAAATTTGCCAAAATAGACACAGGTTATGTTGTGTCACACAATGATTACAGTATATCCTTAACTGTAGGGAGATGGTGAAGACTAAACATGATGTTGCTGCTCGGGAAAACAGGCTAACACCTAAAATTCTAACCATAATTCAACTCAGACATTTGTCTTATTTTGTTAAATATGTATAAAATGATTTAGAAGAAAAATATTAAATATATATTCCTCAAAGTAACATACTGTATCAAAAAAGTATAACTTTCGCATCAGTCCCAAAGCTCAGGTATCATATTGGCATCAAAACACAGCCCTATTCATGTTACAGTCATGTCATTTTTAAAATAGATTTGTTAATTTCAGGTTAAGGTAGCAGTCTCTTCCCTGATTGAAAAAATGGGCTATAACACACTTTTATCTTTAAGGTTAGTCAGAAAGACAAAAAGACTATAGCACTTCCCATTCAGAAATATTGTAAGATAATATGATCAATAACTTATACAATCTAGAGGACGTAAATGTGCGAGAAAGGTTTTCCACAGGTGAACCTGCAGCAGCCTCGTCAACATGATGCGCGTATACGTGTGTGCATAACATTAAGCACTGTGCTCAACACTGCTCTGAGTTTTTACACGCTAACAAGCTCATTGCCAACATGATTTTGGCACGGTATCGACTGGAGTCCATCGCATCTGCAGAGAAAATACAATGTCTCTCACTCAAAAACCAAAAAACCAAAAAAATGGTGGAAGCCAACTGGTGCTTCTCTATGGACCGGCAACATTGTTGTTTTAATAGACTTTGATTGTGTTTTGATATTCCTGAGCTGCTGTAGTGGTGGATCCAGGGAATAACTAATCCTTCTCTAATGATGATGGTGTTTTAATGAAAGCTTAATGACACTCTTAACACCCTGGTGTACTTACTATCAGTGTCTGCCAAAAACAGAGAAAGATGAGAGAAAGAAGAAGAGAGGGAGGTGGTATAAAGGGAGACGTAACTACATGTTGGGGTGAAGTGCCCTCTCAAGCCTTCCAAACCCCTATCTATCACTGGCCCTGCTTTACATCCCGTGTATGTAACTCTCACCATGCATGCCACAGACATGTCAGAGGTCAGTGTCAGGCCAAAGCGCATGTAATGCTTAATAACTACTTAATGAGAACTCTTATCCATTAATACATGGGTTACAACAATTTGAGTTTTTGCCAAAACTTGTGTGCCAAAGTTATTTTGACGAGTGATCTCTTAGAAAAGTGATTCTCAACCTGGGGGTCCCGAGATAATTTCTGGTGGTCGCCAGAAGATGGTTGTTGATTAACAAATGAATATATTTTAAATAAAACTGATTTTAGACAGGAGATTGTTTTGTGCATTATTTCGCCCGTAATTTAGCTTTTCAGAGTTTGAGTATGTTTCTGAGAGTCAATCACTAACGCCAACATCAAATTAGTTGTTTTGTCTGTGCGATGGTCTTCATCTGTGAGTTAGTTTGGTAGCTTTCATGTGTTACAATTATTACAGTTATCCCTGAACGGTCTGGGACATCTGGCTGTGAGTTAAATGCCCCAGTGCTGGGGTTTTTTTCTACCCAGACCTTATAAAGATATCGTGCATCCTCATTTGTGATCACAGAGACTTTATCAAGAGCCTTAGTTTGGAAAAATGTAAATTACAAGCTCACTGTATAGAGTCAGACAGCCCTATCTGTTGTAGTAATAGAGTCACAAACAATGCTTTTAGTGAGTTTTAGTTTACTTCATTTTGCACAACATCCTGCTACTAAAACATGGTTTAAGAAACTTATTTTCTCACGCAGAAATGTGTGACTGTGTGTTGTAAGTTTCCTGTTTTTGAAAAGAACATTTACCCTGCTTTTTGGGGGCCTAACTGGTTGCTCCATCATCCGTTTATGCCAAGCAAGAAGATGCAGCAGAGCAGGACCTTTCCTAGCTAACTTATCATTGAGATTATGCTATGCATAGATGAGAAACATCTTAAGGTCAAGGTTTAATTAAGGACAAGGCTAACAAAGAGCAAACCCACCACAGGCCTGTGCAGATGGTGGAATTTCCCTTTCGGTGGTTGTTGCATTACAGAGAAATATCAAGAGCCATGAGAATCACTTAATCAAATATTAGAGAGGAACTCACAGAAATGTGTGATTTCTTATTATCACCCTGCATCTCTTACAGTGGGCTCATGGGGTCTTTACCTACAAGCTGTGAACCACTAATGCAGTATTCTAGTTATCAGGTCGCATATTTCAAAAACAGAAAACAAGCTCTAACCTTGCCTGAAATAGTTAGACTGTCTGTAGGGGAAAGCCCCTGTCAAAATAAATAGGTAATCATGTGTTTTATTTTCTTATGAACTTATATTTTCCTACATTGCAATAAAGCTGTTTACCGCTCTTCTATAAGCTGCGTGTGTCATATGATAAGAATGTGAAATATATGCTCACAGGTGCGGTTGAAATGAACGCTACCTCACCCCTAAGTAGAAAGGTCAAGCAACGGTTCTCAGTAGCTGGTTCCTGTTTTGTGTTTTGAGAACTGTGTGCTGTGTAATATTGCCCCACATTTGCTTAATGTATGTATTGTGCAACTAAGCCTTGCCCACTTTTCTATTGTAATAAAAAGTAAGCGTGAACAGCAGGAAGGCAGAGCAGATAGGTGTGTCACTGCATGCATCCTGTCTGTTCTCCTTGCAAGTAAAACGTCACTCCGTTGTCCTTCTCATCTTTGTGCCTGTGTTTTATAGATGTTTTAGGTGCCTGAACCTGACAGCCCCATCTGCAGCAAGCATTCAAATCTCAATTCAATTCAATTTTATTTATATAGCGCCATATCATAACAGAGTTTTCTCATAGCACTTGTTAATATAGAGCAAGTCTAGACCAACTCTAAATGTACAGACCCAACAATTCAAGGGATTTAATCTCTGTTGTACAAAAAAGTTACCACTCACCAGTGTACCAGTAACTGTTTTATTCATACAGTCATGTTTTAAATAAAAACATTTCTATAGCTCAAATCATCTAATACATCAATACTTTGCCTTCTGATCACTGTCACGCCCATTTATTTTCATAAATATCACACTTTGACCCGGTCTCTGTGGCTCCTTTCGAATGCACCCAGCTCCACAGTCCCCAGGGCCTGTAATGTAGTATTTGCAGTGACGGCTGATCGTGATATTGGGTGGGGGGGCTGACAGATGCATTACACCCATCAATAGTTTGCACTGCAGCAGCATCATATCCGAGATACCAAGTTACAGCAACAACACTTTATATCTTGTTATAACAAGTTGCTCTAGAATAACACTATGGAAAGGCCTGGTGCCAAAAAAACTCTCTGTATCTCTCAGGACTATTTTTCTCTGTACCCATTAGCACATGCTAATTTTTTTAAACAAAAAATGTATTTGCAAGAATGATGTTAGACTCCATAATAATCAGAATGCTCCATTGTGGAGCCGACAATGTCAGAAAGGGTCCAGCTAGAGATGAACTACAACACATGTTCCAGC
>JAVQJF010050375.1:0-34884 GCA_036023855.1 Gadopsis marmoratus
ATTTTTTTCACCAGAGTGTGAATTCTGCGCATGCTCGCTCTCACACACACACACTCACACACACACACACACACACACACACACACACACACACACACACACACACACACACACACAAAGAAAGAGAGAGAGAGTGAGAGAGAGAGGGGTGAGAATCACTGATTGAGCGCATATGTGAAAAGATGTCACCTCAGCCAAAGCGCTCTGACAAATCTCACAAATACAAGTAGAAACATTCACAGACTGTAAACACGTGCTAAAACACACACATATGAAAGTCTCTAATATCTGGCGTACAGGTGTATGTGTGTGTGCCTCTGTGTGTGTGCATATGTGCGTGTGTAATTATCCCTGGTTTCTCTGGCGGTTGGAGAGAACATCTGTTTACATAAGCTAACAAGGTTTTTTCCTCTCCTGCATCTCACACAGCTGCTTACTAATGGTGTCGACAAACAGGGAAAACACACACACACACACACACACACACACACAGTACAGCACGAACATGATGAGACGGCAGCCCTTTTTATTTTTTTATTTGATTGCTGAGTTGGCCTCTTGGTAATAATAGAGGGTCCATTTAGGCAATCATAGTGCCAGCACCCATAAGCTCACACTCACATCAACCTCGACTGTGCACCAAAAAAAAAACCAAGTGTGTATGTTTGCGTGCGTGTGCTTACCCGGTCATCTTTGGTGGTCTCCTCTTTTGGTATTCAACTTCATCCACAGTCCACACGGCCCCCTTCACGTTCTCAACACGAACAAAACACTTGTGCAGACTCAAGTTGTGGCGCACAGCATTCTGGGAAAAGGGAGAGAGGGGGGTGGAGGAGAGCTTTAACATGACTGAAGATCAGTCAACAAGTCCTTAGCATGGGAATTTTATTTTAATCTATTATTTAGTATTTAGTATTATTTGATTTGGTTTTCACATTTTACTTTATTTTATTGTGATTTTCCCCTCCAGGTTTTTCTAGACAGAAATCTTGTTAGTTTTGCCTTAAAATCACTTCTTCCGTTTCTTTCAGAAGGACTGAACAGTCTGGCTCGTTGTGGAGAAAAACACCTGAAGACCACTGTGTAAAGAATGCAGGAACTAATTGTAAAAAGGCATTCTGACCTTTATCTGTAACATCTGTGACACATAGTTTACTCCCTGAACCTGTCTCCTGTTAATTTCAGAAATCCCTTAAATCTTAAATTGTCTGAGCTACACATCTTGCATTGCCATGATATTCCAGCAGGAAATGTGTCTTTAAACACCATCTGAGTTATTTTCACCACTTATTTTTGTTCATTTACTTGGACTTATTCCCTAACTCCACAACTTTCCCTAGCTGGAAGTAAGGACACTCACTCAGGGTGTGTTCAGTACAAGCAATCCTTTCCAGCTTGGTGTGAAGTTACCTTTTAAGTGGCGTGACCTGAGGATAATAGTCCTATTTATAATAGTCACTTTTTATACACACACGTACTGCAGCTCCGTGTACAGCACCAATACAAGGTAGCAGTTCTCCAGTAGCTATTATTTTATCTGTGAATTTTTTACAATCAGTCATCATCAGCATCCACAGGCACTCAGACAAGCAGGCAGGCAGGCACACTGCTATCTTCGTCGTCACCCCCCCCCCCCACACACACACCCCCAGCACCCTCAGGGACAGGCCTCCCTTTTCATCTGCTATTTGTAGTTTGTTCATGCCCAATTTCATTACCAATTTTAATTCGTCTATAATTAAATCCTGCATATTCTCTCTGACACGCTGTTCTAAGCCGAGAGGGGAGGGACAGGCTAGGCATGCATCACTCCTCGCCATAATTACACACACAGATACACACACACACACACACACACACACACACACGTAATTACACAAGCCATAATCAGCGGAGGAACCCTTTCTCCCCCGCATCCCCTCAACCCCCGAGCCGTGATGCTAAGTTTTGTAAATGAGTCTGACCCCAATCTGAGCCCGCCACCCTGACAGTGCAAACACACACACACACACGCCAGACATCAGTGCTATTGCAGTGCTATTTGCATTCGTCTCCGTGATGAAAGCCTAATTCTCCCAGTTAAAACATTAGCAGTCATTTACAGTGGGTCACAGCACATGTGCCACTCATCTCCCCTCCCTTCCGGCTGATGGGGGGGGGGGCAATGACTGAATTTTTGAAAGAAAGATTGAATTGTATTGCAAAAACAAAAAACAAGAGACTAAATTTATATCAGGTTCGCAGGTGTTACTGGAAATTTGAAAGTCTCTATACTGTAAATATTTGAGCCTTGTGTTCAGTCCATTTGTGTTTCTGCCGCTGCCAGATGCAAGCTGGGACTCCCACATGATCCTAAGTAGGATGAGCAGGTAAGACAATAAATAACAGGATGAATAAACAGGTAATGTTTATAACATGTAATTTGTGATATCTTGCAACCAGGTTAGTATTAAACAATGATTGATGAAGAATTCAGATCCTTCACTTACAGTGAAAAGCATAAAAAATAATAGTCCTGCACTTAACAGTATTTTTAGCAAAATGTACTTAAAGTATCTAAAGTAAAAGTCATAATGCAGAGAGTTACAGTATTACATATTATATTACTGGATAATTATTACTGATGCATTAATGTGTAAGCAGCATTTTACTGTTAAAATGAGGTGGAATTTTAACTATTTTATATCATGTTGGGTAGTTTAATCTATAACAATGTATCATCTTTTAAAAGGTAATAATTATTTTTTATGTAAAATCTTAATCTTCAAAGTAACTAGAAGTGGAGTAAAAAAAATACAATATTTCCTGTGGGGAAGAAGTATAAAGTAGCATGAAATGGAAAAGTGCCTTAGTTACATTCCACCACTGGAAGTCAAAGTGAAGCATCTTATATGTCTTGATATGAGTCTTGATGCAATTTTTTATTCTTATTCTATTTTATTCTAATTTATTAAACCAGTTATTTACACTAGGTGAATCTGAAAAGAAAAAAAACAGGGGGATACTGCTTTTCTAAGTTAAACACAAAACAAAATCTCTTTTTTGCCTCCGACCTATCATGCAGCAGCACCTTAAGAATAACACTCTCCTTCTTCTCTCTCAATCACCCCTTTTCTTTATCTCTCTCTCATGTCCTGCTCATTCTCTGTCCCTTCGTTTCTATGATCAATGACTTCCACTCCCCTGCTACTGTCCTCGTGAAATATGAAGGCTTATTAAAGGACATACAAATCAATGGCCCTATTTGACTCACTGAGCTGCTATATAAATACATAAGGCCATGCCGAGCTATATTTAAAGGTCCGCGAGGCCAACGGCACAGGAAGCAGACACCAGACATTAATAGTTAAAATTCATGAAAGTCAGATGAGGAGGTAAAGATATTCCTGGCTGCCCTGTTTCTTAACCTTCTCCCTCCCTTGCACCCGTCCCTCCATCCCTCCATCCCTCCATCCCTCCATCATCATCATCTCCCCCCCCCCGGTTTAGGGCTATTAGAGGAAGGCCGGGGTCTCTCCTCACCCCTCCTCACCCCTGTCTCTCTTACTCCTTTGCTCATTCTCTCACTTTCCCTCTCTCTGGAGGAACTGACACTCAAATTAGTGTGAGGTTTCTGTAGAAATGGGTCAGCACCTACAATGGTGGGATCAGTCCAGGTGTGTGAGTGTGCGTGTGTGAGTGAGTGAGTGAGTGAGAGAGTGTGATCATGAGCTGTGTGTGTGTGTGTGTGTGTGTGTGTGTGTGTGTGTGTGTGTGTCAGCTTTGTTTGTGCGTCCCTGTAATGAGGCTGTATAATGGCTAGGTTTGGCTCCACAAGGCTAAGTGGGGCCGACTCTCCATGTGCCGTGTTGGAGGTGAGAGAGGTGAGAGAGCTGAAATGAAGAGAAACAGAGAAAGAGGAAACGAGAGAGAGAGAGGGAAGGGGGGAGAGGAAGAGAGCAGTAGGAGAGTGTCTCATAAAGAACAGAAAGTGCCAATAACTGTTAAATCAGTCACATCTTTAGGAGCTGAGTAAAGTCAGCTTTAAAATGTGTGTGCAAGTGTGTGTTCATGTGTGTTATTGTACTTGTATCATCCTGAGTATAAATGCTAAACGTAGGCCTTCGAAGTGAATCCATTTTCGGCAAAGTGAGGATTCTGGCCAATCCTAATGTTTCAATAAACACTGCAAAACCTGCCTGCAGACGCTGTTTCTCTCGTTGTGGTCGAAGTCTCAGATGGCATCTGCATGGGTCAGGGGCTTCATCAGCGCACACAGACCGCAATTACTTTGCAGCTTTCGATCAGCTTTTATCCAGTCCAGAGTCGTATGCCACAGTTTAGTTTTAGTCAACAAGTCAGAACCGCAGTCTAATCTTTCACTTTCTAAATGTGGTGACGCTCATTTTTGCCATCATCTAAACATCTCCAAGCTAGTTTGCTAATTGGTCTGCTTTCCGTCCTCCCTCAGTTGATTCTCTGTTTTTCATAATAATTGAGCTTGGGATGTTTACATGAAAGTGGTTCTGAATGTACTGTCAAGGTTAAATTATTACTGCAAATTTTAGGATGTAAGTGATATAGTTCACATTTAATTTTTACATGTTGAATTTGCATTAGTTAGATAAAACCAACAGAATGTCCTGAGAAGGATGAAGTGTGTATATCAGAAGCTTTTACCTTCCATGTCGCTGTGTTTCTCCTGAAATAGGCAAACTTTCGTGTAAACCAGTTGTAGATCTCATTGAGAGTCAACTGTCTGTCTGGGGACTCCAGTATGGCCTGAGGACGGGAAGAGGCACAACAAGATTTAGAGAAGACAGATGGAGGAAAGTGATATTGAAACGGATTGTTGGAAAGACGTACATGACGTATAAGAGAGGCGTAGGTAAAGGGAGGCCTGACGTCAGCGTTCTTGTAGAACTCACAGTTCTGAGCCAGCTCTGCAAAAAAAGAAAAGAAAGACAGGCATGACAGTTTAAATTTAGCTGATGTGAACTTTAAATATCTGTGAATTTTGACATGTGTAAAATATTGTCCAAACTGAATTGTTACTAAATGGAAATAAAGAATAAATATTAATTTAGAAAGCGTCTCAGTGGTGTTTTCTTTTTAAAATAAATACAAGAAAAAGAATGGAAAAGTAAAAAATGTGTCTAGAAAAACTAATGTCTCAGCAGTGTTTATTCAGATGCTTGACGTTATACTGCACAGCAAATTTTAATGGGAAGAATCTGGTGAGGGCAGCTTTGCAATGTCCACTTTTGTAAAGATGCTACATTCTCCTTAATATTTTTCTTTAGAAGCCAATCATATAGTCCTTACTTTTGCTACCGTGATGTGAATAAATGTGAATGAATGTGACTTGATTCTAAGCCACACACTTAAAAATATATTGGTTGGATAGCTGGAATTAAAACTGAGGCGACAGTCATTTTCATTTGCAAGAAAGCCAAGAGATGGCAGCAAGTGCATCTTTCTTTGAGCCGTGAATGAAAGTGATTTCTGAATTAAGACACATTTTATTGCTCTTGCAGATAAAACGTGACACATGAAAACAGCAACAAGTAGTGTAAGAAAAACCTGAAACCATCAAGACTGGACTAGAAAACATATACAATTTGAGTCCATTATGAATCAATAATTAGATCATACATAATAATAATAATAACATAAAAAAGCAGGTACTGAATGAGTTTATGTTGCAGTCTACCTGAGGCGATGGGGGTGCAGTACTTGTCGGAGTTGCGCCTCCGTATGGGCCCAACACCGTGTGTGTGGGAGTGGGAGTGTGTGTGCAGGCTGGAGGAGCTGATGACCGAGGGTCCCTGGCGCAGTGGGGTGATGGGGGTGGCAGCTGAGGTGGGGGGGTGAGGAAGACCCTCTGGGTAGGCCTCGCTGTCCCGCTTTAACAGAGAGCCACTGGAAGCCAGGTTCAGCTAGACAGACACACAGACACAGAAATCAGGGTGATTAACAGATTATAACAGCTTCTATCGTTGCCAAGGAGGTTTCATTGTTTTAACCATTAAATCAGTTTCAATGTTGCAATTTAAATAGGTTTGTTTTTCCAAATTCACACAAAAAGCTTTTGTTAAAATATCCTATCCTCGGTTTCACAGTATTTAGTGTGATGTTTAAGAAAGACATGGGGACAAAGTAAGTTCAGGTATGCTTATCCATTATTAATGTAAAAGTTAACAGTTTCTGAACTGAGGGTAGAGAATTGTTTTAGTGCAGGAAGATAAAATGGATTTTCGACATGATTAATGCTTCCCTCATGTTTACTTTAAAGCTTCGCCATCTGCTGAGGGCTGCTGCTGTTTACAGAGAAGCATCATCTACACAAGATAGGATCAGGGTCAGGTGATATCAATGCATTAGACAATGCTTTTGTGTCACATACATAACAAATCTCTTCCAGGGAAGAGTTTCTAAACTATTTTGTCTACTAGTGGTGGGAGAATATTAACACATTTAAGGTTGTACAGTGCAGCAAGTTCCCCTGCTCAGCAATACACGGAGCACAGAAATGCTACAAACACACGGCACCAAGGGCCGACTGGACCACGACTACTTTTCTGATCACTGAAAATTGTTCAACGATTAATTCTACATTATTTCACCTACAGCAGTATGAGACGCTATATCCAAGACGCGCTGCTAATTTTAACTCACATAAAAAACAAAGCCCCCAACACTTCCTATGAATTTGTGTCCCTAGCATTTACCAATCGCAACCTACATTCTTGCGCAGAACCACACACACTCGCACACACTGAACATGCACATATATTTATACACACAGCGCTGGCTGCAATTAACCCTGCACTTACAAATACAAAACCACACGACAGCATGTTTGTGAGAAGGGAAGACACACATGCACTCTGCGGTGGCAAAGTCTTCACGGACCAATACAGCCCAATTAGGCAGAGCCTTGCACACACACGCACACACACACACACACACACACACACACACACACCAGTACTCCCAGTCTCTCTGGGATGCTAGTTTAGGACTAATTAAAACCACTGTGTGTGTGTGTGTGTGTTGTCTATATGTATGGAAAATGTTTGAATCACCTTCTCTTTACTCTGCCCCCTCTCTGTACCATTTACGCTGACTGGAGTGGGTGGGGCTATTTAACAGGTACTTCATTAACGCTGCAGCCCTGCCACATCACCACGGCAACAGTCGAACCCTGTTAATTGAGGCCAAGCTTTGTTTCCATTCCTGACGCTCCTCCCCTGCCCCTCCTCCTCCAATCCCTGACCCTGAGGCTCGTCTCCAGTGGTGACAGAACACGCCTCTTCCTGATTTCCCATTAGATGTTAATAGCAGCTGATCCCCCTGCGATCAACACATCATCAAACACACAAGAACACACAAACACACACACACATTGCCACTCGGCTGCACCCATTTATATCCCCTCAAATTAAGACACTCTACCTCTAATTGACAATTAATTTCAACAACATCTTCATATTTTAATAAGAGTCCTCGTCAATCTGAATAATGAAATATTCATTAGATACCTAATAACAACCTCACCAACCAGTGTGGACACACACACACACAGACACATACTGTACACACACATCACATCAAATTTCTATCACTTTTGTTGGCACACACTGAAAATACAGTGAGCGGTCGCTTTGGCTGTCCTCTGTCTCCGAAGAGAGTCACTTTGTGCTCTCTCTCTTAGAAGTGCTGAATCGAATCAAGTTTAACTCGGACACCGTTTGAATGCGTGGATGGCTGGAATTTATGACTTTCTCTGTAAAATGACAACATTATAAAATCTTGGGGAAATGACATGCACTATATCATGAGAGGTTTAAGACAGAGGAACGGAGAGTGAAGGAACCAAGACAGAAAGGACCGTGGAAAAGAACAAGAAAGTAGTCTCTATGATTTATAAATAACACATTAACCCTCACTGGTCAATAGGGGGCGTAGATACCAAGCTAGACAGTAAGACAGGAATGTGAAATCCTAAGACGGTTTAGGGATAAAGAAATTGCTCAATTAAGAGCAGTTTTGTAGGTGAATAAGAGGTAAGTGAAAAGGTTTGGGGTCAGAAGAAAAGGTCGTGTTATTTGGGGTGGCAGTGAGTACTCACAGGTTGGTTAAAAGGCTTTGGCTCTGAGGGGCGCATGTGCAGGTGGGCCATCATGGCCTGGAGTCGCTCGCTCTCTTTTGCCAGCTGTGGAACACACAAGGGAGGAAATCACCATGAAAAACACTTTGTCTCATTCCATAACCCTTAGATTGATATAGCATGGTATTGACACAGAATTACAATTGCAATTACACCTCAGGCAGAGAGATGAATATGAGAGTCAGCCGCCTCAGCCCCGGGAGCTCTGTCACACACTTACACTAGCCTGCAGACACACTCGTCCCCGTTTGACATTGTTTACTGCCGTTTAATGGGTGCTGCTACAGCCTGTGGAAACGCTGCATCCTGCATGTGTGTTTGTACGTGAGTGCGAGCGTGCAAATGCGTAGCCTTCAGAAACAACGGATCTACACTAAGACTGATCGCACCATTACCATACTCACACACTGCAGCGATGTGCAAATATGAGAATTTTAAACACAGTACCTGTGCTGCTGCTGTGTGTGTGTGTGTGTGTGTTTGTGTGTGTGTGTGCGCGCTGATAGGGGGTAGAGTGGTGGGCTGCCTGCTGAGGGATGAAGTGGCATGTCAGGGCGAGAGAGACAGCAGTCCTGATGTGATGTGACACTAGCTGCTTCTCTGTCACTTTGTGTTCTCTGGTGGTGGCTTCAGGGGCTCAGCTAAACGCTGTTTACCACCACCACCAAACACAATACTAACCCTAATGCTGGACAGCCCACCGACCCCCACACACACACACACACAGAGTGATGTACACAGGGTATTAGGAAGTGTTTTGGAAACTATGTCAAGATGTGTGTGAAGGGGCAGCCTTTGTATTTGCACTTTGTTTGGAACTTTTCTTATGTACTGTGTACTGAGAACAGCATTTCGCTTCTTACCCAGTGCTGGCATTTTGCTTTTGCTGGAGCATTCAGATGTTTCAAGAGCATTGCGTGCATGAACCACTTTGAGAACAAGAGAGGCAGCCTGGTCCTCCACTTTCTAGCTCATGTCTCACTCTCTCCTTTCTCTTCTCCCTCTCCCCTCTCAGCCTAGCTCTCTCTTGCTGGTGACCAGAGCAGCTTTATAATTGGAGCAGCAATGGCAGCTTCCCTGCCGACTGCTCCTTTTAAATTACAAGCTCCACTGCTCTCCATAAACTCTGCTCAGCCTCTGACAAGTTACTGCCATTGACTGGCTGAAACAGTCTTCGTGACTTTGTTTGTGGGTGGACGAATGTTAAGTGTGCGTACGTGAATGTGTGTGTTTGGGATGCGACTCACCTGTATCTCCAGTTGCTGAACCACCTGCATCTGGACTCGGCACTGAGCAGTGCTGCGGTCATCTAGGGCGTGCTCATTGTTCAAGTGCCTAGAGGTGAGGGGGAAACGCATTAGGATCCACATTCAGTTATTTTCGGGAAACAATAATAATAATAACGGATAAAAAAGCATCAAGATCAAAGTGCTGCTGGTTCCAATGTAATGATGAGTTTTAAGTTACACTGAGTCAGAACAATCGTTAAATCAACTCACAGGTCCTGAATGATGAAGTAACAAAACGCAGTTCACTTTTATTTAAACTGAGTTATAAGCTGTTTCAGCGCTATAAAAATAAATCATAATCTTGGAAGTTTATTTTGTCTAGTGAAGGACGCAGCAGCTGTGTTTTGTGTGTGTATACTTCAGTGGTTCTCAGTAAGCCATGATCCAAGACAACCACCTGGATATGAGCTCATGTGTTATCGGCACGGAGCCTTATCTAAAGGCTTTCTGTTAGCTAAACTCCTCTCCACGTATTAACACTGGTGCACAAGTGTGTGTGTGTACGCGTGTGTGTGTGCGTGGGTGTGTGTGTGCATGTGTGAATGGTGGCGCTGTTTGTTTCCTCCAATGTGGGAGGACCTGGGACCTTCTGATCTTTCCCAGCCCACCCCTCCCTTCCTCCATCCCTTTCTCTCTGCTCTGTCATTGCCAAGGTTATTCACAGGTTGCCGCTGCCTGCCCGATGTGTGTGTGTGTGTGTGTGTATGTGTGTGCGTACATCAGAGTGAGTTTTGAGATATCCTGTGGTGTTAACTGATAATCGGCATAATCTTCATAAAGCCACTTTTCTGACTTGTTTATTGTGAAAATGTATGTTACACAAGGAAAGGTTTGTGTGTGTGTGTGTGTGTGAAGATGTGTGTGTGTCTTTAAGAAAGCAGAAAGTTAGGCAATATCAGGCGAAGACTAGAAATGAAACAAAAACAATGATGTCATGGCATGGCTAATCCAGGCAGATAGACGGCTCGACACAAGTGCACGATAATAATAACAAAAACATGATCTCACCCCTCTCTCTCTTTCACTCTCCGTTAAGCTCTCTCTCTCTCTCTCACTCTTCCTCACTTGCACTTCTGTCCACTCTCCCCTTCCCACTCGTCTTCCCCCGCAGCTCCCCAAATGATTCACACTCATTCCAACCAAATCTGCCCCCAAAAACCCTCCCCTCTCTCTATAGATGAGCCATAAACAGTAGCAAGGTTTTTTTTCTTTTTCGATGTGTCCCGACAATGAGGCTCTGTTTACTCCTCTGAGTGCTGGCAGACAAGGCTTTAACCCACATTACACCCAGCTCCGCCGACCACAGCCAGAGTATTATACCAGAGGACGAGGGAGGGGAGGGCAGAGAGAGGAGAGAAGAAGAAAGGCCTGAAATAGTGGAGTGTCTCCCTCCTCTGTTCTTCTGCTCTACCCTTTTCCCTCCTGGGGTGATGACTAAGGCTGCCTGGAAGGGAGCGCACTGTCGGACTGACGGCATTATCTGTCACTGCCTCTTTTTTTCTCCCATTCTTTCTCTCTCACACACACACACACACTCTTTCACTCTCTCTTTCTCCTTCCATCTGCCCTGAGGCTACGTGAAATGAGACACCAAACAACAGCTTTCCTCTCCAAACTTTCCCAGCCTGCCTGCGTGCTTTGATCTGACTGTCCGATGCCATCACAATCACTACGCACACTTCTGTGATTATGTGAGTGTGTGTGTGTGTATGGGTACATATTTCATCACCCCGGCTTATTAATATCTCCGTTGTGGCTTATTAATATCTCCGTTGTTCAAATAGCTAAGAGTTCCATATAGATAATGAGAGTGTGAGTTTGTTTAGGGCTTCATTAGAGGCTCGTGAAGCCTTCGTTAGCAGCCATAGTGCCATGGGGGAGTCCGCTATACTGTGTGTGACAGAGGAGGAGGTAGCAGAATGTCAAGGCCAGCTACTGCATCAGTGCACCAAAGTGACTCCAAACATGCTGGATGCAGAGTGGGAATGAGTGAGAGAGAAGCTGTTTGATGTTGCGGCGTGGACACAAAAAGACGTGCTCGTGGATGAGCTAATTAAGAACCATTTTCTGTTTAAGCAAAGGAACGATCTGCCTGGCACTCCAGAGAAAAAGCACACAAAATACAAACACACAGAGAGAAAAAACACCAAGCAAATGAAAGAAGGACTTGATGACAAACACCACTAATGCGCATCAACATCAGTTTACATATACATATACCACTTGTGCTTGCCTGTATTAAAGCAACAAATGAGTGGAAACCCACATACACACGGCCAGTGACATGTGTGTGAGTTGAGCGAGGAAGAGGATACCGTTGTAGGAGGAAGAAAAATTCCTCGAGCGTATGTGTGTACCCGTGTGTTTATGCATGTGTGTGTATGCGTGCATGTGCCTCAGAGCAAATGTGATGTAACAGCTCGCAACAGATGAATTAGTGAGGTAATGCGAAACCCCAGCGATGTGCATGACTGACACTCCATATTTAGCTTAACTTTGCTCCGCTTCATCTTTTGTTTCTACAGGCGTCGTGTTTGTTACCAACTAGCTAATGTTTGTTTTGGCACTGTGCGCTGCAGTATTTTCATCTGTAACCTCAACCTATGCATCATATATTATATGTTTGGGTGGTCGTTAACTCACTTGATGAACTGTCCCATGTCCTCACACAGTGCTTCACAGCCAGGCCACTTGCACTCTCCATGGCCGTAGAGAGGATGGGAGCCGGCGTGCTCCTCGTGACTGTGGGAAGAGAGAAGCACAAAAGTGAGATAGTAAAACAGATTCTTTCATATGTTGTTATGCATATAAAAGCAGTTACTTTCTCAGAATAACAAGCAAAGCATCAATATACCGCACACTCACATACACACACACACACACACGCACACACACGCACGCACACACACACACACACACGCAAAACTAACTGTAACAGCAGACGCATCAATACAGCCATCTGAGTCTGGTTAGCAGTCATTAGTTTGCACAGTTCATGAAGCCAAGTGCAGAGAGAGGAGGATAGAGCAGAGTGGGGTCAGTTACAGAAGCCAGGCGAATGAGAGAATTGGTCCAGCAACCTCAGAGGCACATTCTTTAAGTCCATGACCTGTCTATCTGTCCTTGGCGTATGTGTTGTGCATGTGTGTCTTAGTGCTGGTGCGTGTTCTTATGTTTCAGGAGTTGACACAGAGTCGGCACAGGACCAACCAGCCATGACTGATTGGCGGCGGCTGCCGTCATGTGCTGGTTGTTCTTCTGTGGTGAGCTTGTGCACGAGTGGGTGTTCGTGTGTGTATCCGTGCATATTTATGAGTGTGTGTGCATTTGTATATGTGTGTGTGGCGATGACTGGGCCAGGTTTGGTTTTGGGCCCAGGGTAAAATAACTGTGTTTGTGCATTTGTGTGTGTGCGTATGTGTGTGTGTGTGGCAGGTCCAGTAGCAGATGTGGTTCAGACCTGGACCTTCGCCGGCGACTGCTGTCTCCACATATATTTACATGACTGTGTATGTGCGTATTTGTATGTGTGCGTGCACGTGTGTGTGTGTGTGTGTGTGTGTGTGTGTGGACTGGGATGGGGATACTCCCAAATCAACATCAGAACGTTGTCTAACAAAAACCATTTGTCTCGCAGATGGAAACATGTCTCACTCTCTCTCTTTGCTTTTTCGCCTCTTCCTGATCATATGTGCTGGCTGAGGTTGGAGCTTGTGTGTGTGTGAGTCTCCACGGGTGTGTGTGTGTGTGTGTGTGTGTGTGTGTGCTGGCTGTGGTTGAGTCAACTCAGAAGCAGCTCAGACAGCAGACATGACAAACTGCTGGCAACCACATTCTCCTCCACATCAGCCATGAATTAGCTTAGCAGGCTAACACACTAATGCTACCCCCTTCGTACTTCTACTAAAGCCAACTCTGTTGGGACATCCGCAGCACTCTGTAGCTGTAGTATGACTGCGTGTGATATACTTGATCAACTAATAGAAGCTCTTTTAATTAATACGTGCACACCCACACTGACCACCTCCAAAACGAGGCCAGGGTCAACAATGGCCCTGGAGCAAGCAGTCAATCAGTGCTAAAGGGCACCACAGACCCTCCAATAGTCTTTCTGCCTCAGTCCTGTCCACTTGTGTGTGTGTGTGTGTGTGTGTGTGTGTGTGTGCGTGTGTGGTACTCACTGGCTGCTGGGGGGCTGGTTGCCTTTGGAGTAAAGGGGGACATGGTCATCTCCACTGTCTGCCTTGGTGAAGGAGGATATCCACTCGAACAGTCTGGCTCTTAAAGATGGAGACAAGACCATGAGCAGCCAACACAGCAATGGGACAATGGGACAACACAGCACTCATGCGTCCAGAACAAGTACTCGTATCACATGCATCTCTGATACCTGTCAACACGCTAACGAGGAGTTTACCTCTATGGCAAATTTAAGATGGACATTCTCTACCAGGTGGCCTGCCTCCACCATCCTCTCCTCTCCTCCATACTATACTGGCATGTGGTTGACAGCATACCGACAGAACCTACTGAACCCAACACACATCAAATGAGCAACGAGATGTTTACACCCTGGTGATGTGTGATTTGCTGCACGTGCATGCTTTGTCACTGTGTTCACGTGTGTAGGTATGGAAGAACACTAAAAAGTTAGAGCGACTACAGGTCACAAAAAGGAGTCACACCATCATAATGTATTTAGACATACTGCACACTTCTGTACCTGTCTCTCTTTGGGGTGTGGCTCTGTCCGTTGGCCAGGCTGTGCAGTGAGATGTGAGCACTGGCAGCTTTGGGGAAGGCTGAGGTAGAATTGGAGCTGTTGGTGCTCAAGTCCAGGCCCTCGGCCTGTTTCAGGGCCTCCTCGCTGCTCTGCACCCCCGACACCTCCTTCCACAGCTGTTGGAGGTCTGACGGACACATCGCTGCAGAGAGGGAGCACACGGCTTGCTTAGCACTGGGTCTCACCTAACTCAGTAGATCAATTTCACATGTTCAGTCTAAAAATTATTATAGGATATATACGTTAAGTTAAGCAAATTCAAACAAAACTAAGTAGAAATATGATTAATAATAAGTCAGATGAGACGATAGTGACAATATCCCCCGCACACAGACACACTGTAAATAAACTGATGTCACAGAGAACTGCAGCTAACTATTCTAATACACAAGGAACTATTACAGTCCCCTGGGAGCGATTAAGAGAGCAAAGTAGAACAAACTAAAACAGACAAGAGGTTAATTCCTGCATATTTTTGTTATTATTCCAGATATCCATTATTCTTCAACTGTTTCCTAATCTCTGTTGGCAATTGCTACTGTCCACCACCACCACTGGTTCTGTCACTCCCACTATTTCTCTGATCAGGGTGGGCGCACACTTTGAGTTCTTTCTAGTCACAGCTTTGTTATTTCTGCTCCAATTTCAGAGTGAGAGAGACGCCTAAAGTGCCACAGCCTACTCCAAAAGATCTTACCATGCACGTACATATGAATGCATGCAGCTACACACACACACACACACACACACACACACACACACACACACACACACCCACACACACACGCCTAGCAGCAATCCAAATATTATGTCTGCTTTGTCTGCATTCTTCTGTGGTCCCGCCAAAACAAAAGTTCTCACTCTGGAGGAATGAGGCGGTGTGAACATAGATTTCTGTGTGTGTGTGTGTGTGTGTGCGTGTGTGTGTATTATCCAAGAGACCCCAAAAAATCTGTGCACATGCCAAAAGAGTGAAAGTGTAAAGTAGCTAAAGGATTGTCAAATAAAGTGTTTCCTCCTTTGACTTATCAGACTAGCTCATACCACACACATTCATTTAACGAAACATACAAGAAAAGGAAGTAACTTTAGAAAAAAATTACATTTAGGTGAAAGTGAGCAGTTTACTGATGAGTGCAAACTCAAGATGTAAGCAAGACAGCAGAGCAGATGCTTTTTGTGTATGTACAAATCCGCTCTGCTGTGTGCATTCAGGTGAAAATGTGTTCTCACAATATCCTCCAGCTAGTGTTGACAGATAGAAAGAATTTGAGGGGATGAGAGTGCTCTTTCTAACCGTTACTGGCTCAACATTTCAAACTTACACACCCACATCTGGCTGTTAGCGTCATATTTATTTCGCACTGGTGCCTGTAGACAAACGAAACATGCTAAGAAGTGGCCTGAAGTTACTTAGAAGGCGGGCTCCTAAGAGGATGAGGTCAAATCTAATGGGGTCTTTTGTATGGGAGTGATGAAACTGCTGAAACAGTCAAGTCCTTATACAATCTCACACATGCTTTGAAAAAAACTGTTTGATTTTCATTCAAATGTTTTTGGTTGCTCTCCCCTGATGAAGTACCTCCATATTACTGCAGTAAGAGCAGGACCACTCATGACCCCCCACCCACCCACCCGAAACAACAGCCCTTTGAGGCGGGGCAACAGTGTGTGCAGTTGCGTGTGCAGATGCGAGTGTTTATGCATGTGTGTTTGTGTGTTTGTGTGGCATGGCTGGCCAGAGGAATGCTCTGGCTCACGCCTGGCTGAGCCGTCACAATGGACCGGCTCTTTCACACTGCAGGGAAATTCCACTCTGATACGGAGGGAGTCAGAGAGAAAGAGAAGGAGATGCCAAAGCCAAATGTTTGCAACTGTCTGAGACATTACACTCTTATATCCAAAACTGTAGCCTTTGTCTTTTCATTTGTATTCAGTTTGTATCTACTTGGGGTCTTTTTAACTCTCTCCACTTGCCATCTGGTGGACACACACACAAACATATGCACAAATCACACTAAGGTTGTTTACCCAATTCTTGGGTATTAAATTAAGCTCATTTGACATGAACAATTTAGTAATTAAATTGATTTGATTGAGTTTCTTTGTCATTTTTGTCAGATTCAGATTACAATACGAGAGTGTGTGTGTGTGGGGGGGGGTACTGCACGTGACTGTGCACGAGAGAAAGAGAGAGATCACACAGACGGAGGGAAGGAAACTGGTCTGTTTGGTCAACTCAGTCAGCGCTTTAGCAATGTTACGGCCACTTTAGAGTCTCTAAAGTATTCTCTGTGTGTGAGATAGTGTGTATGTGTGTGTCAGACATTGCTGTGTACAGACAAAAGTGGACAAAGACAAACGCATACACACACATGTTCACTAAGGGCGGGCCTGTCAGCAGTCAACTTTTATCATTCAAAAACCATGCTGAGAAAATGAAGGGACTGTGGGAGACGTTACGTAGGATAAAAAAAAAATCCAATGGGCACGGCAATAGCAAAATGATGATGTTCTTGTGTCTGGCTAATCTCAAGTACACACACACACAAGCATGCACACATTCACACAAACACATACACATACCTCCGAGCATGGGGCTTAGTGGCATATTTTACTTATTATCCAAATGAGTACCTTCCACAAACCCACCAATCAGGTTTCCTTTCATCTTTTATAGGCTGATTAACTTAACAGGCTTCACATGCGGCATTGGGTACTGGCCTGTGTGTGTGTGCTTGGCTATGTGTGCATGCATGTTTGTCAGAATGTTTCTGTGTGACTGAGTGCTGTACGGTTGGGGCTGTGCACATGAAAGTGTGAGTGTGTGTGGGGGTGCACGTACCTTGCTGCAGAGACTGCATGGTGGCGGTGGGCTGCAGTGGGACCAGGCCTTGTCTCTGGAGGTTGAGGATGTGCTGCTGCTGAAGCTGCTGCATCTGGATCAGCTGCTGCTGGAAGGCCAACTGCTTACTGCCTAACTGCTGTTAGCGAGAAGACAGAGAGACACAAGGTACAGAAAGTTGTTTTAGTTGTTTTAGCAACATATTTTTATTTGTTTTATTTGTCCTCTGCTTATTTTGGCCCAGAAAATGTCAAACCATGAAAGTATACTGAACCAGTGCATGCCTCCAGAAAAAAAAGAAAGATCTGCCCCAACATCAACTCTAAACTCATATTTTACTCTGAGAAGAGTAAAAGATGGTAGTTTTGAACTAATTGCCAAATTTAGACAGTTGACCCAGATTTGTTTTCATCACTTACATCTAAAAATAAGTCCTTTCCTGTCCTGTTATGATTTCAATTGTTCTGCTTGTCCAATTACATCATTCAGTCTCAACAAATTCAAGCATGAAGTCAACTAACACCACATAAAATAAATAAAAGGATCATATAAAGGTTAAGTGGAGTGGAGAAGATTTGTCACGTATTAAAAGGAAGAAAAGCTTGCAGCCATGCTGAGGATGAAGAAAGGGAGGGAAGGGAATGAGGGAGGTTAAAGGGAGAGTCGGAGAGACTACATAGCACGTGGCGATAATGTTGGTGTGTGTTGCAGTGATAAATGTCGCCTTTCCTGCTCTGCCAGTCTGGGGCACACCTGGCCCGACCAACGCCTGAGAGAGATGGACTAGTTATCTCTCACAGATAACTAGGGGAGAAGTAAAATAAATAAATACAACTTGAGGAACTTCTCATTGTGTGTGCATGTGTGTGTGTTAGAAGGAGAGTGGCAGCCTGGAACCCTTTGAACAGAGAGGATCTCACAGGAAGAGCAGAAAGGTCACTTCCTTTCAGACTTGGTGCCTGGGGAGAAGAAATGTGATGGCAGTGTGTGTGTGTGTGTGTGTGTGTGGAAGGGGTGACAGGGAGGTGTGGGGGGTGAAGAGGAGTAAGCACAACAACTATTCTTTACAAAGAAAAATAGAGGAGGATGAAAAAGGGGATTTAGTTTTCCATGCAAAGGTTCAATGAAATTTCGTTGAAAGTTATCAAGTTAATTAAAAATGCTTTAATATTACTACTACTACTTACTGTTTGCTAGAATTCTGGGGCCCGTTTCACAAAAGCTATTTGCGAGCACTGCTTATTAGATCTAGCACCTGACCGGGGACCAGAGCTACAGCCCATGAAACAGACATGACTAATTCAGCGCACTCCTTCCACCACCATAGTCTCCTCCTGCACTTTGCTTGCAATTTCATTCTACAGTTTGTTGGTTCAAAACACCTGTGTTTGTTGAAATTAAATTACAGTATAGGCAAGGGGTGTTTTGGTCACAGACAATCTGTGTCATGCTTATATAGTTCAGTTCTTGTCAGTATTTGTTGCAATAAATGGTATATCATGATCAGAATGTCCTGACTGAAATGTTTCCTCCTGTCTTCTCTTCCCTCTCTTTCCAGCCCTCCTGCCCCTCCCTTTCTACTTGTCTGTCCATTTTATTTCTTCCACTCCCCCCCTCTGTCTCTAATTCCCTCCTGAGATATAGCTATGGTTCTTTAAAACAGACATTGTGTGTGTGTGTGTGTGTGTGAGTGTGTGCCTGTGTTCTGTTTACATTAGCTGTGGCTGAGTAGCCAAAGCTAGCGCAGTAACAGGCTGTCAATGTGATTTATGAGCACATCACACACTGTCTGAGCCTGCCAGTCACACAGATGCACACCCGCGCACACACACACACATGCTCACACACATATAGAAGGACACTCACAGACATACATGTGCACACACACACACACACACACACACACACACACACACACACTGTAGATGGACACTCTGAGCGGACACAAACACGTACACACGCACAGAACCCCAGTGATGGTTAGAGTCACTTCATTAAGCTGACTCCTGACCAGTCCCAAATGCACCGACTCAACATACACCTACATACTCTGTCTTTCAATGCATCACTTCCACACAGACAAGAAAGTGAAGAAGGATTGCAGAAAAGCGGGAAAGGGGCAGAAAGTCGCAGCCACTCAACCACAAACACTCGAAAAGGCAAAGGAGAGATTTTCTGTTTCATTCTCCCTCCTTCCTCCACTGTCTCCTCGGTCTCTTCTTGTTCTCTTGTTTTGTGGATTTGTTAAAGGCCTGATGAAATCTAAAGTTGGTTCAAATCCTCTTCCACATCTGCTGTGCCTAAGGCTGCCTTTTACCAGTAGCAGTTTATAGGTTAAGAGACAATATACTTGGCTGATTGCTGGTTATCTCACATTGTAGGACAGGCTTACAAACAGTACAAGCCTTACACAAATGAAACACGCCCCCTGCATCAATATCTGACAGCACCTGCTTGACGAGGGGAGATATGAGAGTCGACTTAAAAGGTGCTTTTGGTTTTGATTGATGGCGCACAGCAAGTGAAAAACACTGACTGCTGGAAATGGCCTTAGTCATATCAGCTGTATGCAGCTCTGTAGGGAGGCATATTCCCCCCGAGTGTATGTGTTTGTGCAGTGAACCATCACACATCAAGCCTCTCGCTCACTACATGTGTATGTGACCAGTGTTTGCACTTGTCTAGTTGTTACAGGACAACAAACCTGAAAACTGGGACAGCAGCACAGAGAAGGGAGAAAGGGAAAACGATTCAGACACCCTCTCAACACGCGAGTCAACCACAACTGGTTTGCTTTGGTCATGGTCGAGTTGTTTGACCGCTGTCAGGGAGAGGTTTTTTTGGGGGGGGGTCTGCCCAATGGGAGAGGGGGATGAGGGAGAGGAGGAAGACGAGGAGAAATCTAGGATGTGTCTCCTCATGCGTTTATCACAAAAGTCTCACGAGCCCTGTCTCCTGCGTGGTCCCGTGTGTTAGGTAGTTGTGGTGAATGGGCATTCATGTAACAAAAATGTCTCTGTTATATACGTACAGTACACACATACATGCACAGACAGGCGCGCACACACACGGACACACACACACACACCATCTCATACACACAGGTTATGACAGCAGTCGTCTGATCGATTGAGAGGCTCTTTGTTGTGCCACGATGTGATCCTAGTTCATGCTCTGTCGTTCTACTGTACCACAGCTGTGGTTAAACCTGGTACAGTGTGTGTGTGTGTGTGTGTGTGTGTTCATTATTTGTGTGGTTGTGTGAGAGAGAGAGAGAGAGAGAGAGAGAGAGAGAAGGAGAGAGAGAGAGAGAAAGGGAGAGTGCCTAGTACTGGTGGGGTTAATTGACAATTAAAAGAGTGGCAGACCCCTCCTACAGAGAGATTTCACCTCAGGCTTAGAGCTGGAGGCATGCAAATGAATACTTTGGCAGGGCGGCGCGTGGCTTAGCGCAGCTCTCTTTCACAGCCTTGACATGGCATGCTGGTGGAAAAAATGTAGACCCATGTTCACTAATAGCTTGTTGGAGACGAGCTTGTACGGTAAACTAGAAAAATGGAGGATGACAGCAGAAAAAGAGAGAAGGCAAAAGAGCGGTAACATATGCATAAATGTAACATCCTATGCATTAGTTCCTCCATGTGATTTTTTTCCTTCTGCTGGCTCCCATGTCAACCGCTTTTACTGCGTTTAAGGGTACTTGTGTACTTCAGAGCGTACTTGAGCTGAGTGAGTGTGTACTTGGTGAAGTTCACCTCTTTTGCCGCTTGCTTCCCGGCCTGCTGCTGCTGCTGCTGCTGCTGCTGTTGGTGCTGCTGCTGCTGCTGTTGTTGCTGCTGAGTCAGAAGCTGGAGATGCAACTGCTCCTGCTGCTTTTTGTAATACTCCTGTAACTACAGACAGACACAGAAAGGGGGGAGGCAGGGTGAGGAGGAGGGCGAGAGGGTTGAAGAAATATGAGGCGAGTGAGTCACAACACACTTTGTATCAACCTCAACAATACCACAGTCTCCCAACAGTGAAATTGCACCGCTGCAGCCAGACACCATAACTTGAATGGGAGTCCTAAGGAATGCAGTTGCTTTCTATTCCTCTGCTCCAAGTGAATGCCGCACTTTATTGTTGTGGCGGTGTGTGGCTTATTGTCAAACCACACACAACAAGGAAACCCAGACCTGAGAAAGATTGCTGAAGAACGTTATGGAGCCATTAAGGTGTTTCAAGTTGTGCTGCAAGGTGACTGCGTATATGTCAAAGTTGCTGTATAGATTGAACCTGCTTGGATTAGTCACGTAGAGTTCAAGCGCTGTATAGAAGGATCAGACTGTGGCACAATGCAAAAGGGCAAAAGACCAGAAACACACTCACTGCATCAGGCCATTGTAAAGGAAAAGCTAACATGATTGGGAAATATAGATCTGATCTGATCTAGAAATACAGACTGCATGACTGAATACGTACAACCAGCTCTTACTATGTTTACTGTACTGGTGTCATAAAGCACCTGCTGGGACTGTGTGTGTGTGTGTGTGTGTGTGTTTGTGTGTGCGCTTTGAGTCAGTAAATCTTAAATGGGCTGTTTCTATACCAAGTGCAAATAAGAGTGGCTCCGGGGCTATGTACGGTTATTTATAGGTTGTCCATCCATCGCCATAGTAACAGCCTGATGGACTTAGAGGAAAGCGTTTCCACACCTCAATGTGTTCTTCACCTTAACTAGCATTTTCTTTTCTGCTGCAATTCTGCAGACCGCAATGTTAAATATAATAAATTTAAACTACCGAATTTTAAAACATACACATTAATTCATGATTCGCACACAAACACAGTCTCCTCTGACTGGCCACAGCTTGTCTGTTTGTTTGAGTTACTAATCACTAATTTACTCAGGAAGTTCCATTAAGATTATAATCTTGCTGAGAGGAGAGCAAGGCGGAGAAGAAAGCTCACACTGACCACAGTGTGTGTGTGTGTGTGTGTGTGTGTGGTGGGTTATCCTCTTGAGAACAGCTTGTACATATGTCCGTCTGCAGTTTGTCTTTGTTTCATGGTGCGTCAAATGTTCAAAGAGGCTTTTCAGAAGGGAATGACTTCACAGCGCAGCAGTTGTTTCGGTCTCTCATCCGTCTGACCCTACAGTGAGCAGACTACACACCACTGCCCATCCTAACCACATGCCCTGTGTAATGTAATGGTCCTGCTCGTTTTTGTGTGAAGCTGTTTTACATTTCCAGTTCACAATCTTATCTTATCACCATCTTATCCCAGCCATAACTTCAATTTTGCATAATTCTCCGTGCTTTTGTACTATGACGCTCCTTCTGGTCTTTAATTTATTTTAAATGCAGGACTCATTCCTTCTTGCTGCTCTTTCTTTTCCATCTGTCTTTCCTCTTTTTTATCGCTCCTTAGGCAGAGTTAATCTCTCTTTTCTGCATCACTAGCCCTGATCGCCTTCTCATCACACAGACAAATGCATATGAAAGCGCACACACACAGGCATGCATGCACACACACACACTTGGCTGGAGAGTGGTGAGTTGAGGGAATAATTAAGTGATAATTAAGGTCTTTTTAATGATTTGATTCAGTGGCTCTGTGCATTAAGAGTATGTGTAAGTGAGGCACTCACCTCTCCAGCCTATTACCATGACCTTGACTTTAGTGAACACACCACGAAAGAAAGGCAGAGCAGTTGTAGCATGAGTAAAGGTTAGAGGAAACTTAAAGGTTAAAACACACACGCACACACACACACACACATGCAAATCCACAAACGAGGGCCCGTATAAACACATAACTGCTGTGTAGCAGTGGGCCGTAAACCTTACTTACACACTCTACACACTACACAATGCGGTATTGCCATGGGGATATGAAATTTAATGCTTCACTGAGTGATATGTTGGTTGATTGTTCTGCATTTGTGTGTGTGTGTGTGTGCACGTGCAAAAGTGCCTGATTTGCAGATATACACTAAGAGCAAGTCCATACTGTGGTTAATTAAGTGGGAGAGCAATGTTAAACTCAGTGGTTTTAATAGTGGGAGTGAAATATGTGTGTGTGTGTGCATGATCAACCCCCTTCCCCCCCCATCTTCTTTTTTCTCGTTAGAGAAAAAAAGGGAAGAGGTTCTTAGCCATCTGCATGTCTGTTTCCAGAAAGCCAGCACATTTCACATTTCCATTATGATACATGTTGTCAGATCTTCCCACTGCAATTTACACTCGCCTAAAGCTACCACTCCTTATTAAATCTACTGTCTGCTCTGGCCTTGCCTGCGAGTGTATGTATGTGTTTTCTAGACATCCCCTATGCTGCAATTACTCTATCTCCACTCTGTTAATAGTCCTCTTCACAGCCTTTACAAGGCTGCGTGTGTGTTTTCGCGTGTGCAGGTAGGAGGTCACAGATTGGTGTGGCTGAGTATTTGACAGACCTGTTGCAGATGAAGAGTGTTTATTGGTTTATGTCGACATGGCAACCCCTCTATCTCCTGCCGAGCATCAACACACACTCCTGAATCACTATGATTCACTGGCTGATGCTACAAAATCCTACGTGTGTGTGTGTGTGTGTGTGTGTGTTTGCGCGTGTGCATATATAGGTGTGCACATGTGTGCCTGCAGGCGGGAGCATGCACATTCTCTTACAACAATACCAAAGAGGAGGCACTCGAAATGACAATGTGTGTATAAGTGGATATGTGGATGTGTGTTTATCTCCAAAGATCTCCGAGCATTGAATAAGATCCAATCACGCCCAGTGTGTGTCAGCGCCTACTAAAACAGACACATCCAAACATGACGGCCTGGGAATGGGTCCAACCAGAATGCGTGTGTGTGTGTGTGTGCGTGTTTTACCTGCTGTAGCATTAAAGCCTGCTGTTGCTGCAGCAGGGCCTGGAGCTGTGGGGGAGACAGTATCTGTTGCATCTGCTGAGGAGTGATCATCTGTGGACTCATCATTGCCATGGACACAGGCACCTAAAGACAGCAAAGGGATGCACATGCAGACATTTAAGATTTTTCACACTTCACAAGATACTGGCTTGCAAAAGTAGTACAACTCAATCAGTGGGTGAAATGGTGGTGTGAAAAGGCCCCGCCAGCACAGCGAGCTTCAAGCATGACTGTGCCTGCAACTGAATGCTCAACTCAAAACAAACAATCTGAATGGAGGTTGTACAGCATGCTGGTTTGGACAGGTAAAGTTAGAGAGGTGTGTTGTCTTATTCTTTGTTGTCACTGCTAAGAAAAGCTGGCAACATCTGACAAAGACAAATAGGCAGACATACCACGGCACACACACACACACACACACACACACACACATATTGTTGACACTTTCCTACACAAAGATGGCATTGTAAAAGAAAAGAATCAAAACTGGCAGATAAAGGGACAGATTTGCAATCTCCCTATAAGATATAAAGTCTTGTCGGCTTCCATAAACACATGATTAGGACAGCCTCTGATTCTCTTTCCACACAGTCAAGCCTGGCTAAGAAGAAAGGAACAACAAAGTGGCTATCTGATGAGATGTCTATCTCGTCAGATAGGGCTGCAGGCAGGAAAAGACACAGAGAGAAATAGAAAGACAGAGAGGGAAACAGGGTGATTCTTGCAGATGCGTTGTGCAAGAACTCTTAATACACATGCATTGTACACAAAGATGGGTTGAGATGCTAAGCTGATTACAAACACTGCAAAGCTGAAGACAACCTAACCACATAAAACAGAAACTGAGACACTCAACTGCATGCATATGCATTGATATTTACTATCTGATTCAAGGTTTGTGGAAATAATAAGGGGGAAAAGGAGACAGAGCAGGTCAGACACTGAGAAATATTTAGTCTCCCACTCCATCTCACTCCCCTTCCTTCACTGCCCACACATCAATAAACTATACTGCCTTAATACAAATAATGCTGTCTGTTACGAAGTGACGGCTGTTTAACAGAAAAATACAAGGGTGAGTTATCACCTCTGAAATTGGCCATTTATCTATATTCACTCCGTGGTGAAATATCAATCTCTCTCATGGTCAAACTGTGCGTCTGTGTGTGGGCTTGTGTGTGCGGAGCTCTCTTCAGAGCAGTCCATCTACTCACCACCTGAGGGGATGGCAGGTGGGGAGCGTGATGTGTGAGGGAGTTATGCAGGAGAGAGCAAGAGCGGGACGAGCTGTCAATGATAAATTAAATCTGTAAAGAGCTGATTTGATTTTGTAAACAAGATTGGCCATAAATACTAACACCCTCTTTCCCACCTGGCCCCTGTCTCCCCCTCCGTGCCTCCCTCCTTCCATCCATCTGTCTCTTTTTCTCTCTATGTGTCTGGTCAGTGGCCCCACACTCTGCCTTTATCAAACCAGGCATCCCTAACTAAACACACTCCCTGCCACATGCAACGGCGAGGGGATGGAGAGTAGTTTGGAGAGGGCTGGGCAGATGTGGGTCTGGGCTAGGAAAGTAGAAGAGGGGTGTGTTAGGATATGTAGATAAATGAGTTTTAGAACGAGAATGTGTGTGTGTCTGAGCTGAGGGAGAGGGAGAAGAAGAAAAGACAGAGTCAGAGTGGGCCAGAGGAAGGTGATGGGTGGTGTTGTGGCAGTTGGTAAAGGAACAGGCAGAGGGGATGGGGTGGTGGAGTGTAGTGGGTAAGGTGGGGGTGGTAATGGGTGCCGCTTGGCGTCATGCCAGCTTGCCCCCGCCACCGGGCCTTGTCAGTCTAAGCTGCCAAATGAAAAGCTGTAATTAATTGCTCTTGTGCATCCCATTCTTCCTCCCTGACAACTCATACATTCTATTTTATACACACCGCCATTGACATTTTCAAGTCAGAAGCGTAATAATTACTGGAGTTATAGCACCTTTCTGTGTGTTGGCTGACGCTCTGACGCCTGAACCAAATGCGCGTCCATGTGTGCAAGTGCTGATATACTATACCGTTTGTGTATGTGCATGTGGGTGCACGTATGCATGTGTTTGAGGCAGAATGTGTGTGTGTGGCAGGCTGAATGCTGAGTAGTTCAGGTTTGACGCCATTAATTGCCCCTATAATCTAATATCACAAAGCGTGGTGATTATGGGGCATGCGTTGCCACCGCCATACGACACCGCCAGCCTGAGAGCGCCGCCACAAAACAAAAGCCTCGCCATTAGCGATTTGACGGGCCAGGACAAAAGCGCCTCACAATGCGGAATTATATTTTCATTCGGCTTTGTCTCTCCCGGTGAATGATTTCTCCCCTTTCATTGGACTGTGAATAGGGAGAGTCTGAAAAGCCGGGCGATTTGAAGTCAGCCATTTATTAAATGCATTTAATTTTTTTTCCTGCTGTCGTCCCATTTTTTTCATGTTGCATGTTAATTTAAAAGAGAGAGAGATGCGTGGTAGATTAGTGGGAGAGAGGTGAAGCGGGGGGGGGGGTGGAGGGAGTGGAGGGGTGAGCAGAAAGAGGAGAGAAGGATGGATACCATCCACATAGTGGAAGAAAGGAAAGAAGGGGAAGGAAGGGAGAAGTGAAATAATGGTTGTAAAATAGAGAGATGTGTCATACAGAAAGAGAAAAGAGCCCTACCCAGCAGATTTAGGGGGGATAGTGTGGCCTAGAGTGTTGAGGCAGTGGTTGGGACAGCGAAGACACACACAAATGTGGGTGAACAATCACACAATCCCGAAAGTTAGAGTCACTAATAGTAGTAAGGCTTTCAAAGCCTAAGATGTCACTCCCATCATTAACATGCGAGAGTCATACGTGCACACACACACACATACAGACACACACACGAACACACAGGCAGACACATACACACTGCTGAGGGGTCGGTGGCTGACAGAGGTCAACCCCTGTCTTGGAGAGGGGGAGCTGGGGGAGGGAGGTAAGGAGGCAGGAGAGGAGAAGCGAGAGACAGCCTTGTCGTTTGCAGAGAGTGGAGGAGTAATTAGAGGGGTTGTTTGAAGAGGGAGTTTAACTGATTAACAAAGGAAGAAAGGGAGCGAGGGAGTGCCCTAAAGATGGGATGGAGAAGGAGGAGAAAGGCATGGAGTCCCAGATGAGCAAAGAGAGAGAAAGAAGGGGGATGTAACTTGCATTTCAATAAGGCTCCATCCCTCTCTCCTCTCCTCCCTTGATGACTTTTCATTCTAACGAGGAGGAAAGCCCCACTTTCCATTTCAGATGAAACCCCAGGAAGAGGGGAAGGAGGGCGATCTGATATTAAACCAGCATGCAGCCGGGGGAATAGACCCGGCGCGGCTCAGTGCCATGTTTATATAGAGACAGGCTGGTTAAATGACTGCATCTTCTCTAATTTAAGAGTGAACTTTGGATTTCACACCTTCCCTCCTTCCTTCTAATTGAGGTCTTTTGACTTAAAAGAATTGCACCCAAAACACAGCACCCTTAACCATCAAGTGATTTGTGCACACCAAATCATCACATTTAAAACAAACAAAGATATGTCTCAAGGATGTTTTGTCCTCTCCTTCACAAATTCAAAAAAACACACAAGCCATGTGGGCCTTTCTAAAACAGCAACAGCCAAGCGTACCCTCAACACTCCCTTGAGCTTCACAAGCAGATCCATTTATTGCTACAGTTATTCACCTCATGCTGGCTCAAAACTGCGCAGCCAGTACATGATGTGTGTGTGTGTGTGTGTGTGTGTGTGTGTGTGTGTGTGTGTGTGTGCGCGCGCAACGGCAGTGAGAGGTGAGAAGAAAGGAGGCTATAATCAGAATCTAAACAGGCTCTCAGTCTAAATGATGCGGGCCCTGCCTCTGGGTCTACTGGGACACACAGGAGAGAGGGATAATTGAAAAAATGACAGAGGAAAAAGCAGGAGGAAGAGAGAGAGGCTGACACAGACCTCCTCCTCATCCCCCTCTCCAAACCCCTGCGCTGTTTATCCTTGTCACTGAGCATTACCACCTCACCCTGGAAGGGACGCCTGCCTCTCTGTCTCTCTTCCCATCGCACACACACGCACACACACACACACACACACACACACACACACATGCACACACCCCTACATGTGCACAAAAACTGGCCTCTGACTTCAAATCTTTTGTTCACTCCATAATACATTGCCGTAATATTTTATCTGGCATCCTCCTTTTTTCGAAAGATTAAAATCCTTCTTGCATGTCACTGTTGCCACAAACTTCTCCTCTCCTGATTGGTAGCAGCAGTCTGACACATTAAGAGCAGTGGCAGAAAAGGGGGGTGGGGGGGGGAGACGACAAGGGGGCTAGAAAGAGAGAAGCAGAGGAGCGAAAAAGTATTTGAGTGAAAACGAGAAATAGAAGGAGCGCCTACTGTGCTGAGAGCGTTGTTTGGAGCTCACGGCCAGGCCTCCAGTGGAAGTAAAAGGGCCCCATTGTGTGTGGTGAGTACCCCTCCTCCAGCTAATCTATAGCGGGGCCAGGGGCCACATTACTCTGGGGGGAACTGATGAGCCCGGTGGGGTTGGGTCATCTTGACGACTCAAACGTTTTGCTGAGTAATGTCTATGAACTATTTGTGCGAGCTGGTGCCAGGAAAACATCTCAAAGTGTCGAAGGAGGTTTGAGCTGTACTGAATCATTGTGTGTATGTTTCTATCTATTGCTAATTGCTTTGTGCAAGACACAAGTGAAAGCAACTACTGTATGTGTTGTATTCCAATATGGCTCATAAATCCTTCCTAAAATCTTTATGTAGCTATAGAAATATTGTTCCTGCAATGAGTAGTTTTCACTATAAACTTGTAGAAGTGAGCTGCTGCTTGCTCACAGCTGGCAAGCATGTACTTTAAACAATAAGAAAGCTTTCACAAACATTTATATCAAATGTGATATACCTGGCTTTAGTTAACATAACATGGCTTCTTTCTAAGAACAAACTGAACTGGAGATTAGGTGAGGACAAAGGTGCAGAGATGAGTGTTCAAGGATGGATGGATGGATGCATGTAAGGATGGATAAATAGATGATATGACGGAGGTGTGAGAACAGTAGAAGGACAACAGGGAGTTGGGATCTCAACTGGCCTTTTGCTCAGATGGGCCTTGCTCTGTGCTCACGTAGGCACACATACTCTTACACATGCACTATGCATGTGGACACGAATAACACTCCGCTCTCCTTGACAGTGGCCAGACAAATAAAGAAAAGGAAAAAAAAAACTTCAGAGAGGACAGTGAAAGACCAGTAAGTTCAAGTGGAAAATCCTCCTCCTCTTCCCCCCTCGCTCGCTCGGTCGCTCGCTCCCTCCCTCCCTCCCTCCCTCTCCCCTCATCCGCCACCTCCCTCCATCTAACGCCCCAGTGCTTCAGAATAAAAATGACAACACATTTTGAGAAACACACACACGCAGACACACACACACTCTGGGCATTTCATTGGGAAGTGTGAGAGGCCGTTATTGACCATATTTCATTACTGATTTCACTCATGTTTCAAATCACAAAATAAGAGTTTCACACTTCAGTGACCAGACCCAAACCTCTCCTCTCCATCCTTCCCCTCTGTCTGTCCACCCCTCTGCCCAGAGCCAAACCCATTCCACTGGCTGCTCAACCTCCTCCCATACACCCTTCACAAACTGTCAGCACCCCATACTACCCCCCAACACACACACACACACAACTTGCACACACACGCATGCACATACAGTCCCAATTCCCTCCACATCAAATAAGAGAAACTGCCAAGTAAGCACTTTCATTGAGTGGACAAAAGGAGTGCTTTGGGAAAAACACTTTGAAAGAAAATAAAAGAGAACGAAAGAGTGAGCCGCTTCAGTACCGCAGGCTCTGGGGGTCTAAACACTCATCTTTCCACATACTTTTGTTGATTAGTTAAAAGACTATGAATCCTGCCTCGGAATCCTTATGTTAAGTAGTTTTTCACAAATCTATAGTGGTTCAAATAAGGCAGCTGGGGAAGGTCAGAAAACAATTCAGCAACAAATTGTAAAACTGGTGAATTAGGGTTGTGATATGGATTAAAAGCATTTTCATTGAAATAAAATCTCTGCTTTAAGACTGACATGACTCAGTTTCTTCCTCCCGACTTCCCTGCGTGGCTCCCTCTCTTCATCCATCCCACTGTGTCGGTGCCAGCCCTCTCCAGAGAGCAGCGAGGCAAGCTAATTAACATATCTCTAATGAGTCTTTTCATTTTTTTCCTAATTAAACGAGCCCCTCAATAATACATGAAAACAGGACACCGCACTATTCAATTACATACGTATGGGCCACAGCCAAGCACGTGCGTTAATCTGTATGTGTGGATGCCAAGTGGCAGTGTGTTAAGTGTGCCAGACGTGTGTCTGCCAAGTGGGTGTATATGTGTCTGCTTGTGCCCACCCAGTGTATGAGCACGTGCCAAGTGTGTCCATTGTAGAGAATGTGCGGCAGGTCATGGAGGCGTGCTACGTATCATGCTGGGTAATCCGCCAATTGCCACTCTGTCTGCCAACTGTGTGCCCACCAATTCACTCAGTCGCACGTGTGCCACGACCAATTAAGGTAACTGTGGCCAATTATGTCCTATACCTACTACATACACACCTAGTGTGAAATTATCCAGATACTGCAGAGGGTGAGGATATCGTTCAAGTATAATCTCTTACAAACAAATGGCCTTTTTCAATTCACAGTACTTGTTCAGGAAAGACTAACTGAGGTTACATGCTTACTTTCCATGATGCCAACAACTAATTCAAACCTGGAAGCTCCTTGGTTTAGCCGTAGGTTTATGCATGCCTTGCTTAAAGGCATGTTAGCAGTAGTTGCTGAATAAGGATATAGAGTTACTATTATCAACTTTACAAGCAGTACAAGATTCAAACTTGTGATCATCTGCTTATGCAGGATTTTAAGATCTTTATTGCTAATCCATTTCGTTTTGTAACATTTGCTGTCTCGAGGAAACAACCTTAAAAATCTAGTTTATGTATTAGACATAATACTAACAGACTCACTTCAGAATGTGTGTTAACATATCCATTCAAAATGGCAATTTTTTCCTATTTCCAGACAGTTATTTCAGTGTTATCATTAGCTACCAACAGTATTAAGTATTATTTCTATCTGTGTAAAATATATTTCTAACGTCAAAGTAAAACGCCTCTTTGATCTTGTATTATCAAACTCCTAAATAATCGCTCACACTACTCTGATTATTGTGCTTTTTCAGCTGCAATTTTGTTGCACACAATCAATTTTTCCTGCAATTGCCTGTCTAGAGACTTGAGCTATTGTCGAGTTTCTCCTGAATGTGACACTTGACAGTGACACACACACACACACACACACACAGAGTGGATTGATACAATCTCACATAGCCAGCCAAACACAGAGACCATCTCTGAACAACCAATCAAAAAGAAGATATAATCTCAGAGTTTCTTTTGCTCTCAGCTCAGATCCTCCCCTCTATTATAAAGAAAGAAAGGAAGAGAAATATGATGGGGAAGGGGGGCGGAGGGGCACGAGAGGGGGTGCAGGAGGAGGGGGCTTGTCAGCCTAGACCAAGGCTTCTCCAGAGAAGTCAAGACACGAATAAAAGTCTTCCCGCTCTCCCTGTCTGCCTCTGTCGTTCGCCCTCAGAGAGAAGGGAAAAATCTAATTATCGAGCTCCTAAAGATCTCATTATTGGCTGAGGCTCATTTGCATGTGTGAGAGCAGCCCAGCAGGAGCCAACCTGAGGACGGCCATTTTGTGCCTGATGTGAGCCGCTGTGTCACCGTACAGTTGTTCACTGCCACCTTTTAGAAGTGACCGGTTTAAATGTCTGGCTTCACTCACTCCATCGCTCGCTCACCCTCTCTGTGGCCGACGGATGATTGCTTCAATTACAATTTAAAAATTACCATAAAGCTGCAAATTACTGTAATTAAGAGATTTCTGTGTCCCACCTTAGCAGTCAGCTTTGTTGTGAGATCTAGAAAACAACTTCAGTGCTGCTGCTACACACATCTACACTAACAACACTTTGTGCATTGGTGTTTGTGTCTGTGTTTCTGACTGTGGGGATTGTGAGTACAAATACACACACACACACACACACACACAAATGTAAATCCGTGTGTGTGTGTTTGTGTGTGTGTTGGCAGAGTGTGTGGGGCCATGTGAGATGACAACAGAGATGTAGCGTGGACACCCTGGAGAGTACAGAAAGGCTAGCCAGGCCAGGCACCAACAAACAAGACAGAGAAGGAAAAACTAGAGGAGGTGTAGAGTGGTGTGTGTGTGTGTGTGTGTGTGTGTGGCAGTGGAAAGTAGTACTCCTTTAATATATGGGTCAACTGATCATGCAGTCGGCCCCATTCATGTGAAAATGCCGTCACAGAGTAATCCCCCTTCACAGAGACCCGACTGTAGTTCCTTAAACCTCCTTGCTAAACAAAACATTTGCATCACATGTTAACTTTCACTTTCAGTTCCCTCCACATGGTCGCTTTCTCTTACTTCCCCACTTTCTCTAAGGCGAGTCAGCGAGAGAATGATTGTTTAAACATTAGTAACGTTTAATTTAATTCCCGTTCCCTGATAGAAACGCCAAAGCAGAGTAGCGGCCGACATGTGTTTGACCCAGGTCAGAAGGAGGTTCACACTGACCCATTTGGATCGACCACCAACCATGTGAGAGGGTCTGAAAGGGTTCAGAAGGGCACGCCACAGACAGGGGTTAGACCATACTGTAGGTTAGAGCCAGAGACATATTTTACTATTAATTTAGGCCACATGTGCACAATTTTGTGGTGATTTAGAGTATAAATGCAAGTTATGCAATGCAATCTTATTTCATATTTAAACAATACAGATCAGATATGAAACAGTATTTATTTTATTCTCTTATTACCTGATAGTCACCATGTAATTTCTCCAACTGCCATTTTCTATCCAAAGCAAATAATGTGATTCCGATTCCAATTCAGGTTTTTGATTCAAGTGTAATCCGCAAGATCCCCCTTTTTTAAATTGTATTTCTTTTCTGACATCTCCAGTAATAAGCATTAATTGTGTGGCATTTTTGCACTTCCCAGAGGTCACTTGGCAATTAAACTGTGCGGCCGACACTGTGAAATCTTCTTCTTTGGACGTTTGAGCTCTATGTGACTTTTTTCTCTCTTTTTCTACTCTGTCATGGAGGCCCACTGCTGTTACAACACCCAGCTCTTCCTCTGTTTATTCCAGACAGGACCCTCTTGCTGCTGCTGGAAACATAAAAGGCAGTTCCTTTGCATCAGAGGAGTTTCCCTGAAATAAACATGACCCAACATCACATATTTATGAGATCAAATTCAAATGCTTTTATCATTTATGTGTAAATGTTGCAGCATATCACTCTAAAACAAAGCTGCAAATAAGTTGCCTTTAATCTAGATGTTGAATCGTCACCTTTAAATGTGAAAGGTTTCTCCCACGAGCACCTTACTGGCTTCAGACACTGCGAACGAAATCTGACCTTATCCTCGCTTCTGACTCACACCCGTATTTCTCTCTCATCCATCTTCCTTCATTTCCCACACTGTGATGGCCCAGCTGTCTGTTTATCATGTGGTACGTTAATGAGAAGAGCAGTGCAATAGCCAGACTGCTTGCTGCTCTAGTAGACCCATGGCCCCACTTTATTGATATGAGACATAGCTACAAATCACACTTCTGCATGTACTCTGCACATCACATAATTGTGCAGAACTGCCAGAAGTAATCATGTGTAATATTCATCAACATACACTGATAGTAATAATGTGTGTGCTGTCTGTCTGTCGGTCTGTCTGTCTGTCTGTGTGTGCGTGTGTGTGTGTGTGTGTCCTCCTCAAGTGTCTTTCGGTGGGGATCCTGCACTCCAGCTAACCCCACTCTCTCTGCTTACTGTGGAATTCGACTCTGAAAACAGCTCACTACCCAATCACTACAAAGGCCTCATTCACACACACACACACGCTCACAGAGAGAGAGACACACAGACACAGAGAGGCGGGGGGGGGGAAGCATGCACCTATATCACACTGTGTAGGTGACGTGGCAGGTTGGGGAAGGCAAAGCTGCAGCAGCCAGGGGCTTAATATTATACAGATTCTGACAAAGTAACACTTTTGATCGTTTGATTGTGCGTCGTTGTGAGTGTGAGTGTGTGCATGTGTGTGTGCGGTCTGACCTGCACAGGGCTCTGTTTGACCTCATTGCTGCCAGGGGAGTTGAGTCCAGAGGCCTGCTGGAGGAGGAACTGTCTGGCTGCCTGGAGCGCCTGCGAGAGAGAAGTAGAGATGATCAGACGTTCATCACACACACTCACAGTCAAATATTTACAGCACACACACACAAAAGTAATGAATCAACACACGCCTATACAAAAAAAACCCCTTTTCAGTTTAGATAAAAGATAAGCACAATAAACCCTCTCATGCTGGCCACTCTCTGCTGTACCCTCTTCCTTTGCCAAGCTGTCAGGTCTGATTTCCTCAACCTGAGACGTCCACCTGGCACACATACAGCATTTGTGTGCGTCTCAACTGTACATGACTGAATTCATCCCAGCTCATTCAAAACCTTCTTTAACTCCAAACTCTGACCATCTCCTCTTTCCATTCTTTGTTCCTCTGCCCTCCCCTCTGTTTCACTCTCTCTTGCACCCCCCCACCCCTTCTCTTTTCCAAGAAAGGTGCAAAGTGGGCTTTCCACATCCTCTGAGGAAGAAGTGTGTCAGCATATCTTCATGTGTGTCAGTTGCACTGTGTTTGTGTGTGTCAGAGTGATGTAAGGAACCGTTTGCACTGATGTGCCCTGAAGAGCTGTGACTAACCGCCA
>JAVQJF010050381.1:0-31860 GCA_036023855.1 Gadopsis marmoratus
AAAAAAAAACGCCAAAGTGTTGCTCGAAAACTCACGAAAATTTGCACACACGTACGTGTTCTGTCCAAACGGACGCCATTTTGTATCGGAGCGTGAGGCGTGCAGCAGAACAAAAAATAGCGCCACCTACAATTTTCAAAACAACAGCTCCCCCCTTTCCCTTTCACCTACACGCTCCAAATTCTGCATGCATATGTATCGTCTCCAGACTTAAAAAAACAGCCTCTTCGGGGCTTGGCCTGGACATCGCGTCCTTCGCCATAAACAGGAAGTAGTTTATTCCTCTGCCGTGCATTGTCAGGCAGGCGCCAAACTTAACACATGTATGTCCCCCCCGCCCTAAAGCCGTCTATATGCTGACTTTCGTCCGTGGTCATATCGCTTCGCCGTAAACAGGAAGTAGTTTTTAACTCTGCCGTGCATTGTCCGAGAGGCACCAAACCTTGTATACTTCATGACCCCACAGCCCTGAAGCCGACTGTACGCACGTTGTCGCCCCTGGTTACAGCGCCACCTAGTGACAGGGAGAGGTATGGGCTCTCAGCGCCCGAGGTCGCAGCGTGCGTGCCCCGACGTGCACGTGCCCTGATGTGCACACCCCCCGACGTGCACAGGTCTGCAAGGGCCCGTTCAACGCTGCTTGCAGCTTTAATTTAAAGCTGCTTTGTGTGGGATTTGAACATTTCTGACTTCCTGTCCCAGTGGTGTTATCAAAAAAAGACTATGACCGGGATACCAACCGGCCCACACCGTGGATCTGACCCCACTTTTATACTGGGGACTTTATACGCACATTTAATCTACATTGGGACCCATTCATATAGGTGACGTCTGTCACAGGTTAACATCTGGTTGTCACTTTTGGCGAGGACTCTAGTCTGCAGTGTAATTACATACAATTAACTAAACCGTAGAATTACACAGAAATAAATTTTTTTGTAATTGAGTAATTACCAAATAAAGTTTCCCCTCTCTCCTTCTCTCTATATATGCAGACATTTTGCTTTGTCTCGCTCAGCCACATACATGCACATAGGATCGCCTCCCACTCCCTTTTGCTTTTTCTTTATGTCTTTCTTGTCGAGGAGTCGATTATATGACGTTTACGTGTAAATGCAGGTCAAAAACACCAAAACTTAATGCAAAACTGTATTGTTACCTGATTTTTCATGACTTTGAGCGATCCTGGTGCATGGTGAACAACTTCCTTCTACGCCACATACAGTAAATTCAGTAGAGTTCACTGCGAGAAGACGTCATCTTTTCTTCTTGAAGCAGAAAACACGGCAACTCATCAGCTGCGGTTACACGGACAACATTTGTTCAATCCGACTGAAATCATTCTGATTAGAGATTCCAACTGAACTGTTTACATCGACGCTAAATAAAGGGATCAGATAAGATGTGTGTTTGCATGCCCCGAAGCATTTTATCAGAATATAACTCTTTTGACGTGCACACAGTGGTTCCGCCCGCTGTGATGCGTCTAAATTGCCGGAAAAATAACAGAAGAAGAAGACTTTTTTTTTTCCAGGCTTCGTTCATCTTTTCAAACACTTGTTGGAACAACTCGAGCTTTTCGACCATCGAGGCGTTCCAACGATCCTTAAATCTTTTAAGGTGTCCAACAAAAATGTTTCTATCAGCCACAGAGCAGTTTTGTTTCTGGCCCTCCCGGGAACTCGTTCATGTCACCTGATGTTCACTCGTGAGGCAAACATGCAGAGACAGAATATATTTGTTACAATCAGACAGAGAGAAACGATCATATTAAGTGTTTACATGGTTAGTAGATGTTAAGATTTTCCAACTGAAGGGATTATCAAAGATTTACACCACCCCTCTCAACCCTTCTGATCGTCTCTTCTGATTGAGCAGGTTACATGAGGCATTTTTATTCTGATTGGGCTGTTGTTGTGATTATTAGTGGAATATTAGGGTCCAGGTAAACGCAACTACTGATGCATGGGAAAAATCCATGGGAGTTAAACGCAACTCATGAACGTGAACTCATGTGATCTCATGAACGTATGTTCAGGTATTGTCGAACCCACCAGCAAGGAGGGTTGTCATATTGTTGCTGCGCGATACTGCATTGCCTTTAAAGGAAATCACTGCAATGGTCCTTTAATCCCTAAATTCATGCCCACAAATACTGAACTGGTTATTTGAGGTGAAGAAATCAGGTGTTGTCTATTTTTGGTTGATCTCCCATGACTCGTCAGTGAAACAAAATTAGGCTTTAGGGAAATGATGCCTCTGTCCCTTCAATGACACCACTGAGCAAGGAGTGTCTCTGCAAGATTACATTCAAACACTCACACACACACACACACACACACACACACACCCGACCTTGTCACAGTGCTGAACAATACACTGCCATAGCAGTTTTAATCCCATATTCTGGAACCAGAGTCAGAGCCATAACCACTGTGTAAAGTCATCTGTGGTGACGGGAACTGCAGTTTTAAATAAACCCACACAGGACTTATTCAATTTTGGATAAGGATCGCATATACAGACACACACACACAGAGCAATTTCCCCCAAGTCAGCGATTCATGATGCAGCCACACCCTCGTGCTGGAGAGTAAGTGAGGTCAACCTGTGTGTTAATAAATGATAGGTTGAAACCTGGTGGAAGCCTGGTCACCGCGGGAATTTGGGGTGTGAAAGGTTCAGCAGGAAGTCAGGAGCAAAAGCACATCCAGCTCTGTAACTCTGGCAGAAAAGGGCCTTCATATTTCATGAGCACTTCTCCCTGACTTCACATGTGGGCTACGAGCAAACCTGACGGTTTTATCGCAGTTCAAAACTGCACACACTGTCCGGGTCAACTGCTGCTGTGGAGCGAGAGACGAGTTCCACCGAGACGTGCTGGAGCATCTGTCTGCCTGCCCTACAAAATACGTGCTCGGTCTCCTCCCTCCCTTTCCTTGCTATTCTTTCAGTCCAGTCCAAGGTGCATTCTCGCTTTGACTGCACTGAAACAATATGTTGCAGGTCTGTTGTAGCTGTGTCTAATTTGTGTGTCTGTTTGTGATTTCCTCTTACAAGGTGAGGTCTTCTTCGTTGGAGTGAAGAAATGGAGCCTGGATCATTTATCCTCCAGTGCAAACATTTCCTCCCTAACTTGATAAGAGTTTTCCAACATGAAATAACCTTTGTAAGAATACGATATTTGTTTTATTTCTTCATGTTCTGTGTGTCTTTTTGAGGGCCATCAGAAAATTCAGCTTCCTCATTAATTTCAATGAGACCACTGTATTGGCCAGAAATATTGTAATATTGTACAAAACAGGGTGCTGATATACCATTAGGATAAGAACCTTTCCATCTCCAAACACAATGCATCTTTATTTCTATTTTGACTGTGCAAATTTGCAGTTCAAAGTTAAACATATAGGATCTGTGACCTGCAAAAGAAACTCGCCCATAGCACCAGGAACAGCGCTGAGTTTATTGAGAGGGATGTAGATATTGAGTCCATTGCCTGTTCCGCTCTCTGGAGCGGAAGCTGGCCGTAATGCACCTGGATGCCAACCAGAAGAAGAAGAAGACCTGTGCGGTTGATTTTGGTGCCGTGGCCACAGTTGGAATTGCAGGTCACATGATGTACACTGACTCTATTGTAAGCGTCGCAATTACTCAATTCAACTCCAAATTTATTGTCATTCTACTTGCGTACAACCAAACATAGTCTTGTCATTCCCAGATAGTGCAACATGTTAAAAATACTCTTTGTATTATCAAAATTTGAGCCATTAGGTCCAATATAATTCACCATCTTGAAACACAGAAGCCAGTTCTCTGCAAACATAAGTGAGTTTGCCTCAAAACATGAGATGCACCATTGATAGAGAGTGATGCTAATGTGACTTCACCTTGATTCTATTGTTTATCTCACAATTGTTGAGATGGCAGATGAACCTTGAGCCTATCTCATAGTGTTTTGATGTCTGGTCAGCCTTCAGACTCAGCCAAACTGGACTTCCTGTAGGTGATTTACTTGTCTCATCCCTAGGAACGACAGCCACTTACTGTGTTAGTGTGTAGGTGTGTTTGTGTACTGGACTCACCAGGGCACTGAGGCGGGTGCGGGCATTCACAGCGTGCTTGAGAGCCAGTTTGATCATTGAAGGCAGTCTGAGAACAACAGCCTCCATGTCCTGCTCCCCCCTCATGGCACTGGCCAGCTTCCCCAGTCCATCTACGTAGCTCCTCCAGTGAGGCTGCACCTCGGCCGCTCCCCCCAGGCAGCCGTGCATCACTGCCTGACAGAAGCCTCTGCAGGCTGGCGGCCCCAGCATGCCTTGGCAGTGAGGGCAGTACCACAGCCTCAGCAGGGCCCGGCTGCAGTCCCGGCTGGGCCGCAGGTGGTCTGTTGTGTTGACAACCTCGATGCCCAGGTTCAGCGCCTGCAGGAATACTCGTGTGGCCAGGAGGGAGCGAGACAGACGGGTCATCATCAGTTTCGGGTAAGGGCCAAATGCTCCTGAGTCCTTCCAGACTCCTCTTACACACTCCTCAGACACAGAGGACACGCTGCCCCCCAGCAGGCGGTGGTATGTGAGGGGGAAGAGGCGACCGTAGAGCACCGCCACCATGTGGTCCACTGTGGAGTCGGAGCCAAGAATGTAGAGTGACATGTCCAGGAAGAGCTGCCCCACGGAGCTCTGGGCTCCACCTCCGAGACCTGGGAACTCTGACTTCAGCATGGCCAGGGTGGAGTTACGGCCGTGACGCAGCACCAGGTCAAAGGCCTCTGCAAGAAAGCAAGAGAACAACGCAGGAAAGCGTAAGATGAGGTGAAAGCCAGGCCACCTTTTTGAAAGCTGTTGCAGTCAGCAGGCGATGATATGCCTCAATAATCACAACAACTACGCCAAGCTGTCAAAAACATAGGCAGCAATTTAGCTCAAAAACATGAAACACTCAAATAGATGCAATTCCCCCCAAACATCCATCTCATCGTTAACAGTCAGAGAAAACCTCCCACGCAAAGCTTCTGTTTCTAGTTTCTCTCAACCTGTTGTTTTCTCTAATGGGACTGCTCACACATGCACAGGGCGCACACACACACACACACACACACACACACACACACACCGCAATAATAGACGAATAGATGGCTTGGAATATAAAGAGATCAAAGCTTCTGCAACAGATGAAAAGCAAGATTTGGGGTTTGACCTTTCAATACAACTAAAGAGCGGACTAGAAAAGAACAGAATGTTTAAAAAAAAAAAAGAGTCTCTTTAAAAGAGTGTTAATCTCAGTACATTAGTCACCTGGGAGAGGCATGGCCATGAGGATGCCTGCCGGGAGAAAAGCATTCAGAGCATGCAAGAGGGAGGGGCGCGTGGCTGATGTGAGGAGGGAAAATAATCAGTGGTGTTTCAAGGCATAAAGTGAAGTATTATCAACAAGGTGGCACAAGAAGCAGGCGCTCTATCATCGACCCGGTAGCAAAATGAGTGAGGGCCCAACAACAGAGGGGATTTAAAGCTCCATTACTGAGCTTAGCAGGGGGGCTGGAGTCAGTGAAATGAAGCTTTGTACAGGAGAATAGCTGGGTATGCCAAAATCCCATTTAGACCACAGCTAGTCCACTACATCTTTGTTGAGAGTGATAGCCACAACTGCTTTGGGGGTAGGGGGTGGGGCGCATTGGTTTAGGGGACATTATTAGGGGAAGTTATTAGTTTTTGTGCCACAAAAGCTATCCATTTCCTCTTTGTTATATTATGTTTCTTGCTTGGATAGTTTAATTTCTTTCCCTTCATGGTTCTCTGAGGTCAAATGAAGCTCATCAGCCTGTGCAGGGCCCTGGCTCCTTGGATAGCTCTGAGAAACAATGTGACACCTCTGTCTCATTTGTGTCGAACCTATAATGTGTTTTTCTGTGTGCAATTTCAGGCACATAAGGTGGTCCATATGAGAATGTGACAATATCTGAGCAACCGAAATTAACATCGCTCTCCCACTCTGACTAACTGCTGCTGGTGTGCATTTCAACTCTGTAACTTTTGAACGTAGAGTTACCACAATATTCCTTTTATTCCTCAGTTGAAAACAACAACCTTGGCCAGTTCAGTGCCACTAGGGCTTTAACTGCTACAGTCTCACTTATCCAGGTGTGACCAGTAGTCTAGCTTGGTGGCTAACCTTGGATATATATTGCTGTGCTACTGACATTACTGACTCAGTTCAACTTTATGACTCCACTCATGTTGTCCCGCTGTTGCGTTACATTTCAGCACATCAAAGAATAACATTTATTGTTTCCTGCTTGCGGTCCTTGTGCTCTCAGCAAGGTTGTTTGAAGCTGAATTCAGACTCAACACGCAGCACAATTCAGAGGTATGGCAATGGCAAATAAAGGCCAGTACATAGATGCAGACATGAACAGACGCAAATTCATTCTGGGTGGCATAAATTGCGTTTCTTTTGAGGCTTCCTTATATGCCAATTAATTAACTTACAGAAATAATTTGAAAAGGAGAGGAAAATAACAGACAGAACTGGATTCTCTGCTGATATTTGAGATCATTCAAAGCCATAGCTGTCACACAAACATGACATGCTCACTGTGCACACTGCACATTGCTAGTTAGCAACAGCTAACGTCAGTACAGTCGGAGCATTTGCTCTTTGGGGCAAATAAACACTCCTGTTTAAATGCATGCAAGGGGGGCGGTTGTGGCTGAGAGGATAGCGCGGTCGTCCATTAACCCCAGGGTTGGTGGTTTGATCCCAGCTCCCGCTGTCCGCATGTCGAAGTGTCCCTGAGCAAGACACTGAACCCTGAGTTGCCCCTGGTGGAGGCCAGCATGGCAACTGTGTCCCCATCGGTGTATGAATGTGGTGTGAATGTGCAGCCCCTGTCTGTTTGCGATTGACTGGCGACCAATCCAGGGTGTTTCCCTGCCTCTCGCCCAATGTTAGCTGGGATTGACTCCAGCCCCCCCTGTGACCCTTCATGATAAGCAGTATGGTTAATGAATGAATACACAAGGTGGAAAGGATTTACATTATGAACACACCAACTAAATGAGCTTTTTTGAGTTACTAATGTACACTTAGTATGTCACTTTAGTATAGAATCAATTGATTATGCTCTCAGTGTAGAGTGTTTTATTGCAACAGCAGTTAGATACACTTTTCCACAGCAAATAAAATAATGCTGCCCTAGATTAAAACAAATCTGAGAATACTCTATGATGACTCCTCCCCTGCAAACTACAAGGCAATGCCGTGTAAAAAAGATGCTGTGTGCCTGGGTCTGAGTGCATTTTCAAGATAAAATGCTGTGTTACTGTAAGTTGCTATTAAATGATGATGTCTTTAAATCAACAGACTCAAGAGAATCTTGGGAAATTAAGGAAACCTCAGTGCCCTATTATCCTGTAACACATGTGGCCACAGTGGCCGCTGTTCAGCGTAGGCAAGCCACTGATCCCAAAACTACCTCAGTGGTAAACAGTAGCAGGCTGTGGTTTTAAATTCGAATGTGTGTGAATACGAAACAGGGTGGAAAACAGCATGTGCACTCTGCGATACAGTTTCTGGGTGGATAAATGTTAAGAGAGAGTTAAGAGAAGAGTTAAGAGAAATGTTTGGGTGATATGCGAGAGGATTCTCGCACATCTGTTTAGATTTTCAGGCTGCGGATATCCCGCTGCGTCTGCCGAGCACTTCCCTCTGTGATCAATGAGCAGGCAGATGTGCAGATTGCCAGCTGAGACAAGGAGACAGACTGCGAGGAGGTGAGACATGCCCACACACACACACAGACAAACACAAACACACACAGGAAAACACACAAAGATGTACATAGAAATACAAAGTCTCCTATTCCTGGTAATACAAAAGCGTCTTATATTTGGTTACTGATCGGGAATTGAAGGCAGTGAGCAAAATGCACATCCACCTCGAAGCTATTTGCTTCTCCTTTTCTTAGTTTCCATGAAAGCCTCTTACATCAACCCTGTAATTCAGCTGCTACCTGTAGTATCTCTTACACCACAAAGCGGAGAGCCACTTTGTAATGGTAAAGACAAAGACTAGAAGGCTCTTCATAAATGCAATTCAATGGCTCTAAGTAGTCAGGGTCATGGTAAGCACCATTGCAAGCCCATTTCCTCTGCATGCTGCGCGCTCTCTTTCATCACTGAAAGCCTGTGCAGGATCAGGTATCCTCTAATGGAGGGGAGAGGGGCTGTATGTCAGGGATGTGTGACACTCTGGATACAACTGTAGGAGGTCAAGAGCACACATTACCAGAGCAGGAGCCTACAAACATATTGGGTCACGCTTAAAATTAGCAGTAGCATTTATTTTGTCAGTGTCACAGATGGAGGCAGGAGGCTGGCTGCTGGAAAACTGTTTCTCCCCTGAGACTGAAGGCTTTTTACAGAGAGATCAGCAGCACAAGGCAGAAGGAAATGCCTCTGCCTCTCCTCTTTTACCTCTGTCCACCTATTCCACCAGCCAGATAATGTTTACTCCAAGGATTTGGAGCGTCTCAGCTTCCTCGGGCATTAAAGTATGGATATCCATCCATTGGAAGTCCAATATTCAGCAGCCACTCTGTCACATTGTCATTGAGGATACCGTAAATCTGCAGTGTTACACTGTGAATGCTTTATCATAATATCCACTTTCTCTGCAAATCATGCCATTAATCAAAGCCTCCAATTAAACTGTGATCAAGGGCTGCAGATGTCAGGTTTAAGAGTAAAAGAGATTTAATAAATCTGTGTCACCTTGAGGTCACTAATTTCTGACACCTAAAAGCTCCAAGTGACTCCAGCTCTGACATAAAACAGGCTTCTCACATAATCTATGACAGTCTGTCAAATGAACATAGTTGATGTCCATGAGGCCATCAGTCAGGGCGATACATAAGTCAACTCTGCGACTCATAACACACCAGACTGGCTGACCGAATGCTCACTATGGTTGACATGCTGCCAAGGCAGACGTACGAAGCACGGCCTCATCAATCAGCGGCCCATACACCTATTATCCCCAGGAGAGGAAAACATCAATAAATTACGCAGCCAATGAGACTAATCCATTTGGCTGATGGCGTGTCACCTCTAGCCGCCACGGAGACGGATGGAGAACCTGCTGCCACCTGGTCCCGGTGACAAAACAGTACCTGTCCAGGACGCAGCGCGAGGACTGGCAGCAGGATGCAGAGAGCCATTCACAAAGACACATGCCAGCACACAGCATGTCAGGTGGAAACCTTGTATCAGCCATTTGTTTTAGCTTGTTGATTGTGTCATTTAGACTTTTTGAAGTGGCTTTATAAGGCCAAGGGTGTGTCTGCAGCAAAAACCTGTAAATCACCAAAACTGAAAGTTTTTTACATGAGTCTATTGAACATGCAGACCTGTGCACAGACTGACACACACACAAATCTCCCAGCAGGCTTTGCATTCAGTTATGATTTTATGAGCCTGTCTACAACAAAGGCAGCATCTGTTCATTGACTGTAAACAATATGTTGTTTTCCCAGACACATTTCACTCAGCTCCCACAGTGCGAACTATCCCAGGTAACCCGAGAGCAGCTCCACCTGACGAGCTGCGCTCTGTGTCTGAGTCCAAGTGCCCTGGGCTCGCGGGACGGCAGGGGCAGTGAGGCGGGGCGGGGCGGGGTGGGCTTATTCCAGGAACAAAGCAGACAGGATACTGGTAAGGCCCAGATAGCATCACCAGCAGACCATGAGGGCCAATGGACAGCGGGGCAGAAATGAGACATGTATTAGGTTACTCCATCTGTTAGAGAGCACCCCGTCTCACACACAAACACACACGTGCACAATGCAGTCACACATGGCATAGCAGTAGCCAGGTGGTGACAGCGTGGGCGAACATTTGGCAAACCACAGCGGAAGGGCAAGGTGTGAGTCAGGTGTAAGGGCTGGAGCTACACACACACACACACACGAGCAGATTTTCCTTTTCATTCATTTATCTGCCTCCCCATGAGCTTCTGGAAAATGTTTCCCCACAGCTAGAACAAAATAAGAAACAATGAAAATCCATCCTCTGGTCTTATTACCTGAAGCCCATAAGCTCCATAAGCAAGTTAAAATGGAAAGTGAGTGCACCAATAATGATATTAATAATCCCTCATCTTCTAAGATAAGGACGGCGGGTCAAAGTTGGTTAAGTGAGGCTGCCTGTAAACTGTGCTGAACATTGAGAACTGTTTGAGGCATTTATACTCTTATTCTCAGGAATGTGAAAGATAACTCTGGTCACAGCTTCATCTATGTTGATGTAGTTTTGACCATCATTTTCGTTGGCAATAATAATTGCACCGAAAGTGATTTTCTGCGATAAAGGATCGTAGTGACATTGCTATCTAGCTTCAGTGAGAATTCTAAATCTTGATTGTTGAGTCGTGCACGATCTCAAACCGGCAAACCGGCGCTGTCAGAGGACGCGGTGTGCAGCAGAATAGAGGACACAGTGAGGTGGGAAGGACGCGAGGGCAAAAGTGAACTGGAAAAACACAGCAGAGAGCTGGAGGGCAGGAGGAGGAGGGGGTTAGTGAACAGTGCCAGAAAGTGTGGAGAGAAACATTCAGCGAGGCAGGCTTTGAAGCTGCATTCAAAGGCAGCTGGAGACAAGCAGTGCCAGAGCTGTGAGACACATCGCACACCTCTCGCCAAAACTCAGCCACTGGTGAGAGAGACCTGACACCCCAATCAAAAGCTCGCCCCGCAGACAAAATACACATACAGGAGATACATCTTCAGACTCAGAGGAATCCTACCACTCAGAAGTGAAAGGCTATTCCAATAATGGATTCATTTCCAGCACACGGCCCGAGACAGAGAGGCACGACACACACACACACACACACACGCAGCTCTTGTTGCTCTCCAGGGTTGTGATTCGAGGATGTGGATAAAAAGCCTGCAGCCCATCCAGAGGGGAGACATTCTGAGCAGAGATGAGAGAGGTCACGACAAACGCAGCTTGAGTACTCCACTCCAAATCAAGCATCCAAGCTCTATTAATCCAATATGTATCTCTAAGTAGATCCCACGGTTCAAGATGAATATACTCCCCCTCGGTCCATCTGTCATGCCGCACATCACGTCCACGCGTCGGCTGCATTCTGCACCGTTCGCTTTCAGACAGAAACAAATGTTATGGAAGAAATATTTGAATTGCCATTTCATGAAGTGCTTAAATAGTAATGAACGATGAGATTCTTACTTGTTTGATGTCGCGCTTTTAAGACATAAAAGAGCAATGGACTGAACTGAAGTGAACTTATAAAGCATAGCAGCGAAGGGGATACGGAGTGGTTTTGAAGTTCTTGAAACAGATGGGTGCACAGTGTGAGATAGAGGGAGAAACGAGGAGTGTGAGAGATGGAGTGGAACAGCGAGGGTGCAGGAGGGGTGACTGGACGGCTGCTGCCTTAGCTGTGAAGGAGCTGCGGAGGCGCTACAAGACAAAGGACTTTCAGTGGATTCAAAGACGATGTTAATACTATCGTGTCAGACTCTCGTCCCCTGCGTCTGCCCCGCAGCTAGAGGCTCTGGCGCTTCACGAAGTTGTTTCAGGCAACGTGACCTCAGAATATTAGAGGTTAATGTTCTAAGTTACATTACGCTCATTAAGTTACACTCTGCCCCCTTGATGTTTGCGAGTCTGTATGTGCAGGGTTGAGATGAGAACAAATCCTACCTTCCTTCTTAATTAATACAAGATGAATTTAATGAAAGATGAGAAAGGCCAGTGCCTTGCTGTTTTAATAATTAATTATGGTATATATTGGCTCTTTTCCTTTATAATGGTACACAGTATGTGAGATGTACTGTGATATACCGTTACATACTTGTACTGCAAAATGACTTGAAGATGACTTATCCTTGTCATGAGATCAAGTGGACTTTGTGTGTTAGTGTGTGGTTGTGTTTGTAATTGACTGCCTGAACCCCTGAGGGTTGAAGGACATCACTACAGAGCTGCAGAGTGCAGTGTAAGGGCTTCAGTGTGTACTGTATCGCTGCCTCGTGACGATGCGACCCAAAAACACTGAACCAGAGTGTTTGTCGTGTTTGACGGGCCAGAGTTTAGTAACTTAGAAATAAAGGGGCTCAAATTAGCAAACCATTTTCCAGCAGGGATAGTTCAACGTTAGTATTAACTTTGTGAAAGGAAGGGGAGGATGGCCTCAGGGAGAAATAACACGCCAGCAGACTTTGATGTGGAACATGAAAATGTGGAGCTTTTCACCAGGAGCATTTAAAAAGAAGTAGTGGAGGACGGAAAGCTCTAGTTGAGCTGTTTGTGGCTGGCAGAAAGGCTTTAAAATAACATAAATGTTGGACCCTGCAGCTCAGCAACAGCCTGCAAACGGCAGCTCACAGGTTATCGCTATGGCTGTCAGCAAGGAGGGAGGCATCAGGACTGAAGAGAGCGGTCAAGAGGGCACTGAGGTCAGGCGGCAGAGGAGGAAAAAGATCAGCGGGAAATAACTGAAATAGCCAGAGGCAACTTCAAAAAGGGAGCAGGATGTGATTTATGCTGATTTAACAACAGCGTTTGACTGATCGAACGGGAACCACCCCGTAAAGCTGTTAATGTTATCAGAGTAAAGATACAGAGCAGAGAGCTTAGGAGTTTGTGAAGGCGACGGAGGCAGCTGTCTCAGAAACAAAAGAAATGTTGGGGAACGGCAACAAGTTGAGCAGTCTCAGGCGGCTCACGACGCCAGGCTTCACGACATGACAGAGAATGACTCGGTGCACTGCTGTTTTAAGTGCAAACTGGAAGAATGCCTGATTGCACTGACGACCACAAAGGATGCTGGGAAGAAACAAACAAGAAGAATGAGCTAAGACAGCATTTTGCAAGGCTCATTTAAAATGTATGCAAAGGTTCGTCACGTACTCCTCTTCATGGAGACGGATGAGGAGAACATATTCGAGAGAGAGTTAACATTATTCGTTCTCTTTGCAGCACATTTTTTGGCAGTATACCTGCACATATGTTATACCTCCTCTGTTGTAGCTGACAGCGCATCCGCTTGCTTCTGCCTTCTTTCATGATCACAAACAGTCTCATATCCTTTGTACTTTTTACATTCACCTGCTTGTAATGTTGTATCTTTTAACCCCGCTGTATCTTGTCTAAGACTTTTTCTACATTTAGAAATGGTGATGCAACAAGAAAGTGTAGTGTGAAATTTAGACAAACGATAGAAGCTACTCTGGCAAAGTGTTCTAAAAAAAAAACAAATTACACCCAGAGAACGTAGAAGAGATAGCATAGAAGCTTGATTCAGATGCACTATCACGTGAAAAGCCAAAAGTGCAAGACTTCACTAAGTGGCATTTCTCGGGGTTTTTGCTGTGCTCACAGCACCGGTGGAACAGAGTCCACCAGCAGTCACAGGGATAAATATCAGGTTTAAGCGAAGTGATAATGTATTCATCCTGAGTGCTAATTACTCTGGAGGAATCTATAAATCAGACACACACTGACGAGATGCTGTTTCTGCCTTGTCTGTTGCAAATCTCTGTTGGTGACCAACAGAAAGTGAAAATAGAATAGGTTCTCTGAAGAGGGCCAAAATCGGAACATAGCATGACAAGTTTTCATCAGCCTTGTTCAAACATCCCACACAGGCAGCTCAGAAGCAAGAAGTCAGGCTTTTGTTTAGTTGCTGCAGCAAAAGTGCAAAAGCAGAAGCGCTGGAGAGAGAGCACCATAACTCTTTAAGGGCGACATTACTTGACCTTACAAAGCGTCTCACTGGATTGCGTTTATTATGTATGACTGTCAGTTTCAGTATTGCGCATATGTGAAGAATTTCTCGTCTACCAAGGTAGGTAACATTAGTGTCTCAGGGCTAAAGTGTTGCTTTTTGTCCAGTGGTCAAAAAGCAGTTCAGGCAGCTTCAATGGAGTTATGCAAAGGGGGTGGCACTACAGAGAGCCATCGTTCAATTCCCAGCTGTTGTACATCATCAATGTGGTGGGAAGCATGTGAGGAATCACGCTATTCAGTTCTCATCAGTTTAAAAACCCCAAAACAAATAAACTGACATGATGTAAGAGTGTAGCAGTACAACTTCCCAAATATATTATTATGTTCATGCAAATGTGGTAGATATAGCTTCATTGTAACTGTTTCAATGAGACGTTTGGATATAAATTCATTATTATTTCAGTTCAAATAATCATTAAATGAAATTATTGTAATACATAAGATGTTAAAAGGTCAAAATTGATAAAAAATTTGTCTGAAATTTACCACCTCACAATAGGGTTTTGTTAAGGGTATGATTGTGGCATTATGAGTAAGGGACAACGTGGATGCAGAAAAAAGACATACGGCCCCAAAATAACCTTATTCTGCATGTGGTCCAAGATGCACATGCGGTAATTGTCTTTCATTTGGTTTACGTTTGTGTGTAATGTTTGTTGGATATGCCTTCATATGGACAATTGTTTTCAGCAATGATATTTGATTTCATCACATTTCTGTTGGGTTTAGGTTTTTGGGAAAGACGCTAGCTTGTCTTTTATTGTTTATACAGTAATATTGTTTATAATTTTAGACCCCACAGAGTCATAGAAGCATACACAACTGTTCTAGAGCTTTAAAAACTTGATATGAAATTGTGGTCACAACTGGGACCTGTGGGATTAATCAATCGGAGTCATCTGAAGCTAAAATCAGCAGCAGAGCTCCAAACACCAAAGCGGATACCCTTCGCCATTTTCACCACAAAATTGGCTCCAGTTGCTAGTGGCGTGCTGTTGGACTTGATGCACCAAAATATTTATTTTCCATGACTCTTTCACTCCACCACAGTAAAATATTGATATGGCACCAGCCCCAGTAAATTAGTTTAACAACGCCCCTGGAGTCTACTCCTACATGCACACCAGATGTCCTGAGATTTTGGGATTATGTCAGTTTATGGAACAAAAGAGAGAAACGATGAATCTCTCAGCCAAAGAGGAGGAATTCTGTTTGCAAAGAGAAAAACTGTTTAGAACAGAAATCACTTCCTGACCATAAGGCCCTTTAATCTGGAAGCAGTTAGTTTTTTAAGCACGATGGCACAGCGGTTGGCAAATTATAATGAACCAGAAAATTTACATTAATGAAGGACGTAAAAGCATCTCTGGGTTTTTAAAACACACAAGCGTGATTGGCACCCAGTTCAATCAGCAGTACAACAGAGCAGAGATCCCCATGTTGTATTTTGACATCTGAAAAAAATGTGTTTGGCTTAGTAGCACTGTGCAGCACAACAACAAACATGAAAATCTGATTAAAGCCTTTTTACAGGACATTCAAATGTGTTTCACTGATGTTATTTACCGCAGCATCGCATCTCCTGAAAATTGTCATTACAGTGCGTGGCGTAATCTCCCTTTTAAATTCAGCAAGGTGAAGGAAATCATTTGGAGAGACATCGGGGGAAACATTTTATAATATAGCCTACAACTAGCGGCAGCAGAGAGGATTAGAAAACAAAAGCAAACCTCAGACAACAGCATATATAACAATATCAGCAATAGTGAGACGTAAACTGGGATGGCAGCCTGAAACATAGTTCTGTATTTAATTCATGGCGCTCACACCGTCATAGGGAGATAGAGTAAAATTTTTTTTAATTACGTATAAAATAAGATACTAAGAAGCTCATAGAGCAAACGTGTTAGCATGTTCCCAGCTTGCTAGTGTATTAGCCATTAGCTCACAAGTAAAGTATTGTGTATTTACTGTAAGCCGGGAACATGCTAACACACGCTCTCTGAGCTTCTTGGTATCTTCTGATTACTGTGCCATTTAATCTCTCTGGTACTTTGTTCTGAGGTTTGTACATCGATGCATTCAACAAAGAGTTATTGAAGAGGGGAACAAAGCTCTCAGTGCTGGCTGCATGTTTGCTAGTTTGGTAAAAGACGTAAATATGCCATTGATTATCTTTCGTGAGGAGCATTCCTTCAGAGGTGGGTTTAAAATGTAAACTGCAACGCATACATTTCGATAGAATCTTCCATTTTGGGCTCAGTTTTAAAGTTTACAAAAGTTGTACTCGACACATAGACTTGCAAGGATTTACTTCACCTCCTAGAGCAAATCCACTTGAATTGATTTTGCTATGAAATGTCGGCGTTTTAAATGCTTGTGTGACCGAGCCTTCACGCTCTCGCTTTATTCTGCACACAAACAGAAATGTAAAAGCTACAATTTTGTTTTATGGGGAGTTGTGTAGCTTCTTGGTGACAGCCAAGTCGTGACGTTGACCGGCGCAGATGCTGGACAGAAATACTGGGCAGATGGGTAAAGTCACAGCAGATAACTCCCCAAATTGATATTTTTTACATTGCTGCTCCTGTATGAATTTAAAAAATGAGATACAAAGTGTTGATGAGGTGCTGGCAGGCATATTTGTGTGTGTCCCTCTGCTTCCAGTCTTTATGCTAAGCTATTGGCTAATCACCTCTCAGCTCTCTCTGGACTTACACAGACATGAGAGTGGTATCAATCTTCTCGTCTAACTAAGTAAGAAAGTGGGGGAGTAAGGGTATTTCACAAAATATTCAATTAAAAAAGCAACAACAAAGCACCTCACAGTTAAGAAAAAGAAGGCAAGTAAGCAAAACCGCAAGATCCACGATTTAACACTGTGGTGATATAAATATAAATATCATATTTTCAATGAGTAAATTAAATTGTGCTACGCTTTCACAGGCTGAAAGAGCCTTGATCAGGGCTTGTGCACTGTTGACATGATGATTAGCATGCAAAGTAAGTAAATAAGCATCCACCGCTCCCTTCCACAACAACCAAGCAGCACTTGATTGTTCCTCGTTTGTCTGTCTTTGCTTTTCTTGTCTCTGTAATTTCGGAGGGTCATACAAAGCAGGAATCCCAGAAACTGCAATAATGATCCTCTCCTTCGTTGCCGCAGCTGGAAAAAGAAAACTTCCTGGCCTGCGAGTATGCCACTTCCTCCTCGCCGTCTCTTGTCAGATCACTGCTGTACAGTTGAGTTTCTGAGCTGTGTTTGCTTCACTGAGCTCTGTTGGTAAACAAGTGCCTAATTAAATGATGCCGCAAAGTGTATGGCTCTTCTCAAACCTGCGATATAAATAGGTGAGAGTTAAGAAAGGGTATTGTACATGATGAAGGGGGAAAAAAAAACCCTCTCAGAGCCTCTTTGTTCTTGTGTGAGAGAGGAGATGAAAGACAAACGCCTACGCTGCCTGAAAGGCTGAGACACACCTCACCCTCTCTCCTCACCTCCTCCTCCTCTCCCCATCCTCTTTTTCTTCTTCCCTGCCTCCTGTCTCGCAACTCTCTCATCCCACGAGATGAACAGGACTCCCTTGTTTACCCTCCCCGCCCACCCGCCACACACACGATGTACACACACACTCACTTGTTAAGGTTGATGCCAGTTTTGCACGGTGTGTGCCTCAGTCACCAGAACACAAATGAGACACACAGAGGTACAAACAGGGCTCACAAAACAGCCTGACGAGTTCCTGGTTTGACGGCCGACACACACACACACACACACACACACACACACACACACACTTTCCCTCCTCTATCTGTCTTTACTTTCTTTTTTGTCTCCATTAATTAGAGCTGCTCTAACCTTCGGTGCTGCCCTCCCCCTTCATCCCCTCTGGTCCCTACAACCCCGGCCTTCATCCATCTACTGTGAAAAAGACGTCTACAGCAGAATAAAAAACGGATGTGGCGATGTTTGTAGGTGAGAAACAATGGGGAGAGTCCCAGCGCTGCACTACATTAAGTTATTTATCTCCAAGTAAAGATGTGTCTCATCCCCTACTTTTTCCTCCCCCCCTCTTAATCCTATACGCCCACATCCCCGGTGCTCCACTCCAGCCACCTCACTCCCTCCCCCTCCCCCTCCCCCTCCCCTGAGAATCACCTCAGAAATCCATATATTACAACTGGCCCCCTGGAACCAGCGAAACGGCAACACTTTTAATTTTTAATCAGGGCCTCAGTCAGAGGGGACCTGGCTTTTTTCGCTACCCTTCTCCCACCACCTTTCTCTCACCTTCACTTCTACCCTCTCTCTCTCTCTCTCACTGTAACTTACCCACGCACCCCATCCCTCGTGACTCCCTTCCCAAAGTCACGGTGATGAATGGGTGAGCGCTGCCATCTCCGTGCCCACCAGCGAGAGGTAGAGGCCGGCTAACGCAGCTCAGACGCTCTCGGGGATCAGAGGCAGGGAGGAGAGTAATTAATCCAGTAGGATGGGAGACAGGGTTGCAGGACATACTGTGAGCTTCAGGACACTGTGTGTGTGTGTAGGTGTGCGTGCGAGTGTGTGTATTGGAGTACACTATTGGAAACAGAGGATTGAAACTCCAGACAGAGCTTTTTTTATCTGCGTAGAACTGGAGGTGATGTGTTTCAGAGCACAAGGTTAGGCTAGTGCGTGTACACCTGAGTGTGTGTGTGTGTGTGTGAGTGTGTGAGTGGGTAGATGTGCGACTTAAAAAAACACCACTTGGTTACAGACAGGAGCAGCCAGAGGCAGCACATACTGAGACTGTCCTTGAACTCCAGGGTCAAACACAGTAAAACAGCCACACACACACACACACACACACACACACACACACACACACACACACACACACACACAATGAATACATCAGTGAGGATGGAGAAAGAGGCTTTCTAAAATTATGAAGGGGTTCTGAGACATTATTTCAGCTCCTTTGAGTAAATCCATTGTAAGCGCCATTACTCAGAATAATCAGTAAACTCTAATTGTCTGCGGACAGCAGGGAGGACTCGGCTTCCAAATTAAATTGCATTCACCTTGATAAGAGAGTCTCTCAGACAACTATGAGGTAAATGAAAGATGTGTAGGAGTTGGATGTATAAACAGGTGTGTTTTCCATCAAACCTCTATGTTAATTGGGTCAATCCATTACCCGCTTTGACGTGCTTAATGTTTCGGGGGATGACCGATTAGAGCAGCGTGGAGTGTCATACACAAGCTCCTGGCTGGTTTCCGCTGGTCCGTGACGTCTAACCAGAGGCAACAGTCCCATGTATCATTAGTCCTGGCCTAGCCAGCATACCAATCTCATGTCCCTATAGCTTAATAAGATAACTGAGGGGAAATGGAGGAAATGGGTTCAATGCTGTAGAGCTGCTCTGAGTGTGGTCTCCCGGGTCTTTGTGTGCATGTATTAATGGTCAAGGCTGGAGCATAATATATTGGAAATATTTGATATTGCAGCAAACATGAAAAACATGTGGAGTGCATATAAAGGGTGTGTGTGTGTGTGGGGGGGGTTCACTGGAAATTGTGCTTGGATGGGTTTCATCGGTTTCTGGTGCACAGCAGCCAGCAGACCAGTGAGGGAAATGTGCCACACAGTGGTGCTTTGAGCTAAATGCTAATGTGCTCGCAACAACAACGCTAACAGGCTGTTTAGCGAGCATGATGTTGACCATGTTCCCCATATCGGTTTGCTAACATTTGCTAATTAGCGCTCCAGTGCAGCGAGGCTGATGGGAATGTCATTAGTTGTGTAGGTGGACCCATTGACAGACCGCCGGAGCCACGCAGCTGGCTAAAAACCTACTCTGTGTTTTCATGGAGCGCCCTCCTCCTCGTAGTCAGCGGTGGGCTTCGTGAAGCGTTTGGAGTCGGCAGCGCAGAATACAGGTATAAGTAGGTGTCGTGCCGCAGCCCACATAACATGACCCATTTTTTTTTTCCCCCCCAGAAAGGAAGAGCAATCAGCAGCACAGCCGAGGGGTGCCAGAGACAGGGCGCACACATGCAGTCCCAGAGGACAGACAGCTATTACAGCACAGGAAATACAATCATCTACAAGCCTGGAGGCTGAATGTAAGATTCAGCAACAGTGCAGAAGAGTTAGGTCCTTTTAAAGTCCACCCAGCAACCCCCACTGGTTTATAAATGCGTTAGAGCGGCTTGAAGACTGGATCAAAGATACTTGTCCACCTACTGGGGATAATTGTTGACGCACTGAACAGTGTTATAACAGAAATTGGGTTTTCTCCGTCACGAGACTCTTTTTTTAATGCGGAGATTACCAGACTTTTATGAAGCAAGCGCGTAGCTGCTGGTTTGGGTTTGAGATGGAGGGAGTGAAATGGGATGAAAGTGGAGAGGCGAGGAGGGATGAGTGGAGATGAGAGGTCACAGAGGAGGGGAGAGCAGACTGACATATATGGAAATGAAGTCAAGAGGGAGACGAACTTTTCCATCACTTCCTCTTTGTATTTACCCTTCAGAAAAAGAGAGTGAGGCCTAATAAAACATTTATCATTCCAGGAAAGCTCTTTAATGTCTTTGACATTAAGAGGCTGAAAGGAGAGGGAGAGAGAGATTAAAAGAGAAGAGAGGGAGAGAGAGAGAGAGAGAGAGAGAGAGGAGGAGGATGCATATCGTGGAGTGGATGGTGGTGAAAGGTGGAGGGGTGGCGGGGCTCGAGGAGCCAAAGGACAAGAAATCAGAGGCAAACGTGTGAAAGGAAATAAGTGAAAGGTGAGTGCGGGAGTTAAAAGGGGTGAATTACACAGAGTCTGAAGATGAGCAGCAGATTTGACAAAGAATTGATTACAGGAAAAAAAGACGGTCCGACCTAATTAAAGGTGCAGGTGGCTGAGCTCTAGCCCAGAGCTGGGTATTGTTTGAAATGTTTTAATGCCTGTGTCAACACAATATCAGATACCAGACTTTAAAGAGTAACTTAACACCCCCTGAAAAATCTCTTTGCTGACCTCCAGTGATGTGACTCCAGGACCCTGTGACATCACTGTTGGGCGTGGCTACAGGCTACAAAAGAGCAGTGATGCTGGCTGTTGTCAGAGGTGAAACAGGCTTTAGACGCTGCTTTTCGGCCTGGTGTTAAGTTACTCTTTAAAGATTTTCACTCAGATACTATGATACTATGTTTGTCTGATACTATGTTTGTCTGCAGTAGCCATTCAAAGCATTCACATTCGGTAATTATCTCCGAACTACAGGGGAGTCGGGGGGAGCTTGGCCCCGCAACACAAGCTCCTCTGAAAACGTGATTTCTGAAATTTTGCAGTCTCTACAATATTGACAACATGCTATTTTTGCCATGCATTTCTAGCTTTCTGTATCTTCCTCATCATGAGTCATGCATAAAAATAGGCCATTAGCCGATTGTACGAATCATGCACGTGATTCACTAATTCACTTTAATAAAGATACCGGCATGCATGTTATTCCTGCCATCACCATCAAAGCGTGGCGGCGTAATATCATAACCCTCACTCACATTAACTCAAAGAACAGGGAAAAAAAAACATTCTTAGTCCCGCTCAGTCACCCGGCCGAATGGGCGTTACTGACTTCTCTGTTTTGTACTCAGCATACAGATATATCAAAAAGAAAAACAAGGAAGCTTACTCACAAATTTTGGATTTACTACAATTTACACTTGCTACAAATGAAGGTAAGGCCCTGACACGGTATCTACAGTGAGAAAGAGCGCATCACATTCAGACAGTGCATTTATGTATATGATCTTCTCTCTGAGATAAATAGGAAAGAATGCTCTTCAAAAGAACACAAGTACTCACATGGAGCTATTGAATCTGATATTCACCCTTCAGTAGTCTGCTTTCTGTCTCAGAAACTCTGATTGTCAAGAGAGGAGGGGGATTTCTTTTTTTGTATGTTTTTGTATCTACAAACTCTCTGTTTCTTCACTTTATAGTTCTGAATGTGAGCTGTTGTAGTTCACAAGAGTGATTGTAAGAGTCTGAGTTTCAGAGAGGAATTTTTGTGCATTCTGTTTTAGTGCTTTCCCCGAAACACATGTCTGAAGTGATGTGAGGTGAGAAGATAACGAGTGACAGGCCGAGACAGAAACAAAACGAATGGGAGAAAATGAAAGTGAGGCAGATGGAGAAGCACAGGAATTCATGACAATGAAACGTGACGGTGCAGGAGAAACATCACGGTCGCAATCAGACATCCAAACAAAGAGCTGAACAGGCTGAACACAAACAGCCAAACGGGAATTAGTCAACTGAGATTTGTTATTTGGCTTCATGATTGAGCGACATAGTGTGCATTTCCATCGATCAGCCAGAATATTATGAGCACTGACAGGTGAAGTGAAGAACACTGATTATCTCGTTACCACGGCACCTGTCAGTGGGGGGGGGGTATATTAGGCAGCAAGTGAACATTTTGTCCTCCCAAGTGGATGTGTTGAAGCAGGAAAAATGGGCATGGGTAAGGATGTGAGCGACTTTGACATGGGCCAAACTGTGACGGCTAGACGACTGGGTCAGAGAATCTCCAACACTGCAGCTCTTATGGGATGTTCCCGGTCTGCAGTGGTGAGTACCTACCAAAAGTGGTCCAAGGAAGGAAAATCGCTGAACCGGCGACAGGGTCAAGGCTCATTGATGCGTGTGGGGAGTGAAGGTTGGCTCGTGTGGTCCGATCCAACAGAAGAGCTTCTGTAGCTCAAATTGCTGAACAAGCTCATGCTGGTTTTGATAGAAAGGTGTCAGAACGCACAGAGCATCGCAGTTTGATGCATATGGGGCTGCATAGCTGCAGACCTGTCAGGGTGCTCATGCTGTCATCATGCTATGGCTGATCGGTGTACAGCTGTAGGTTAGATACTGTGCTTACTGTACACGCAAACAGTGTCACTTAACAGCAGTAAGAATACTCTCTTCATAATGAATTGTGATTATTGATTGTTTATGGCAGTTTCTTGCACCTCTGCAGGATACAATACAAATCTATGAAGTATCACTTCTACAGTAGTGACATGTGATGTCAAACACGAAATCTGGTCGCTAATAAACTTCAGCCACGTGGATTTTAAATTGTTGAACAACAAACAGTCAAAAGAAATGTTAACTTTGCACTTATTTGATGGTTTTACACAACTGAGCAACGTGACCTATCAGCATCACTATCAGAGTGTGAAAGAGCCAAAGCACAAATAGGCAACAATCATGTACATTAACTATGCATTAATGAATCGGTCGCCGCTGATTCGGTCCACTAAAATGGCAAGCTCTGTGTGCACTTTTACTCTGATACACAGCTTTGTCTCACACACCAGTCGATTGACTTTTTAAGGAACCATCAAAGGAAACAGAACCACCAGGGAGCACGGAGGCAGCCAAGAAATGTGCTGAGCTTAACACACGCTCAGTACATCCATCATTTGCACATGGGCAGGCCCGCTTGGGCTGTTTCATTCGATCACGCCACCTGAACGATGAAGTTATAATCCACGTCTGTCGCTTTCTGATGTTAGATAATAGTTTTCGTTTTCTGCTTTGGTCGCTGCATCTGGGCACTGCACTTCCTGGGTGGAGTTTTATGTTTTGGTAGGTCAAAATTTAAGGAAGGCATCTAAAAATATGAAGTCATTTCATATATTGCTCACTGATTTTCTGAACATTTTGAAATGTTCTTTTGAAAACCACAGTCTCCCGTGCCACTGTCGCCCTTTGTTGTGTTTTGACAGGCAGATGCGATGCTGTGGGAAGATGAGGAGCCTCTCTCATCTGCTCCGTGTTGTCGCTCTCATCGGCAACAAGTGGACGCACCAAAGCGTGCAGGCAGTAAATACGTCAGACACACGGCCAGGACAGACTCCTTTGTGCTTTTCTGGCTGCAGCCAGAGTAAATTTAGAGTAGCGGCAAAAACCAAAAACCTCCATAAAAAGAAATATTTTTGGCATAAAATGGTTTTGTGATGTCACTGAAAGTTTGTCTGAAGCTCTTTAATCTACTGAGACGTCCATGTTTTAAGATAACAATGACGATAATAACTTGCCGGACTTTGCCTGTGCTAGATCACAGAGGCTTTAATCCCCTATGAACCAGATCTCAGTGTGAAACCTGCAGGTCAGTCTCTTCAAAAGTCAAACTAAAGTCTATACTGATGACTAAAGGAGCTTTAGTGATATAATACCCAGCTCCACTAGATTACACAAACACTCTTTCATACTGCCCAACATATCTGAACCATGTTGCTCTTCTTGATGTGAAACAACTTGAACGCTGTGCTGGAGTGTAAATAACTACATTTACAAAAAACAAATGATAAGCTTATGAAATATGCAACAAAAATGCATCGTTAAAGATTAAACCTGTGGTTCCAAACCGTCTTGGACTCAAAAGCAGTGATCAGTTGAGACCGTGTCATGTTTCAGACGTCTCTGAGCTGTTAGCTTTTCCATCAAGGTGGCATTTCCCCTCCAAACGTCTCAGAGAGATTCTTTTTTCCAAATGTTTCACAAAAAAGGAAACATTTGAGAAAAGTCCAAAAAATTGACGCAACTTTGTGCAGCAGAACTTTAATAATCTCACAAACCTAAAGGTTCATCTCGTGACTCGACATCTTGTGAAGGGCCGAGTGCTCCACCTCGACCAGTAAAATGCTGCTTACACATTGTAACATTAGTACTAACGATCTAATTGTAACATAAAAAACAACGTATCAGTCACAGGGGCCACTTTGTCTGCAGAACAACTACTTTTGATATTTTGAGTACATTTTGCTGATAATAGTCATGTACTTTTACTTAAGTTTGAATGCAGGACTTTTACTTGTAATGCAGTATTTTTACATGAATGCATTTAATTAAGTAAAGGATCTGTGTACTTCTTCCACCTCCGCTATATTCATGTGTGGAAGAAACTACTGACATTACCTCTTGTTACTGTAACTCAATAAGTTTTGGACTCTTGACATTTTTAAGTGAAATTGATTTTACTTTTACTCAGGTAAATTCTTAAATACTGGTTCAAATCCCATGCAGCTTTCCATAAGAATCATACAGTGGAGTGTGGGGCGACAGTAAATGGTTTGATTCCGATCCTGTTACTGATCTTGTCTGTACATACCAACAACTACAAGGGAAAAAAAACAACAAATTCATCAACACTAGATGCTCTGTCTTCTTTGGTTTGTCCGCACATGTGAAACGCTTTAAAATAATGTAGTTTTAACCTGTATTGTTACCTCCGCTTGAGTAAAATTCCATTAAAGTAACAGCATTTTCCACCTGAGAAGAATATTATAGAACTCCTTCCAGCTGTGATCACATGATCACAGAGGCGAGAGACTTAAGAGTAGCCCCTGACAGCCTCTGGGCCTGAGCCATGTGGGCCGAAAGTTCAGGTCTCACTGGGGGGTCCGGTTATATTTCTGCCTGTAATAAGCAGCTCAGGCAGAGTCTGGACTATATGCATACAGACAGACACACACACACTCCTACTGGGCCTTTGTCTTCCTAGTGCTCTGATCCGCTGTGGGCTGCCACAGACAACAGTTTGTCTGTCACACAGTCTGCACTGAGCCTGGCAGTCAGACCCCGGGGAGGGATTCTGGCTCGCGGGCGGATCAGGCAGCTGTGTTCGAGCCTCTAGTGATGCCTGATCTCGCCATGACATGGCCCCACCGCTCTGTGAGGTAAGAGCTGCACTGTTCCAGTTTAAGGAGGATTGACTGAATTGAGGCACACACACACATTACCATTACACATGCTGTCATATTTGTGCTGCGTTTCATTTCTTTTATTTATACTCATGAAACACGCACTCATGTATGTCATTTACAAGTATAAATCATAAAGGGAAAAGGGTACAGACAAAATATCCTACTGTCGATTCAAACATGCATTACAAATGAACTGATACCTTCACGTTCAGAGTTAATCAGATTTTCATAGTGTTTTCCAAACAGTTCCACTGCACTCACAGCATCGGTCTTCGGCGTATGCTCCACTTTGTTCCAGGTACTGTATGTGGAGCACAAAATGTAAAATCTGTCTTACTCAGGTCAGTGCTAAGTCAGAGAAGCTGGAACAACAACATCCAGCCGTGACGTCAATAAGCCACTTACAATGTGAGAAGAAGTGCTTTGTTAATTAAACACAAACCAATGTTGATCTCTTCTGAAACAACCTCAATCTAGGTTTTAAACCAAAATACATAAAAACTGATATTAAACAAAATAACATACATGAAGAGCTAAAATGACTAATATAGCACACAGTGGCTTCAGAGGGGAAAGGACAACATGTCTAGAGACACACAGATTTTTAACAGAACATGAATGAAGTGATGTATTTTACGGAGACTGTCCTCCCCCAAAATACAACAGTATAGGTCATCTGTGCAAGCAGCTTATTACAGCCCATAAGTACATTTATTGTTAGATGGAGCCCTATAAAGAGCACCAGAGTCCACATAGGGAAGAGGTTGGGGTGGACGGATGGGTCAAACTACACAGGACTTTCACCTGGGAGACTGCTGTAGTAGTTTTGGTGGCTAAACCTAACCAAACTGCGACCATTTCACGACGTTAACCACATGTTAATTATTGTTACCATGCCTGACGAATGTCCAGTACGCCTATAAATGTAATTTTGGGAGTTATAGGCAAACAGCCTATTCTGTCATTAAGGTTGGAAGACTTGTTCGTTGTATTTATTGTTCTGTGAGCACAAACCAGCTCTGTAGGACTACCTGCTCAACCCTGCAAGTATGCAAGTACTTGTTCGACCAATCAGGACGGACACATCAATCCCCCCCCGAGTACCAGGACTTAAAAATGTCCATCGTACCCAAACCAGGCATTCACCAAGTCAGCGATTCAGCAGCAGGGCAAATAGAGGGCTCCACCTGCACTCATAGAACCAGGGTTACAAAGCCTAACTTTTGTCCTTTTTCACACAGGTTTTGTCCTCTAAGGGGCTTTGCTGGATTACAGGGGTTGCCTAGACACCAACACAACATAACACAACACAACAGGCCATGAACTATGAGTCACAGTAAAACCACAGGCTGCATGCAGGCAGCACTCCAGATATGCCGATAAATTTCATGCTAACCAAGTTTGATTAACCTTACATTGGTGCCACAAGCAGGCCAACAACCCCCCCACCACCAATCTCTTATATACACAAACTAAATACTCAAGGACATTTTGGTTTTCATGTTATTTTATTGCACCCTTAGTGTTCATGTTTACAGTTAACGGCGGCGATAAAATACTGGATCATATACTTTTCATGCTGAATTCTTGTGAGCCAGGAGTGACTATATATTAATTGAGAAATTGAGGAGAGAGTCAGATATAGTTTGTGGATTTCAGTGCCGCAAGGACAGCAGTCAAAGTCAGAATACCGGTGTCATAATGTAATGGCAGAAATGTCTTCATTTCCATATTCATCATATCCAGTGTGCATTTTGCCAGAGGCCCTGTATCCCCACATGTAACTGTGGGGCACGAATATAAAACATCACTTTAGCACTATTGTGCCGGGCTGAAGCGATAACCTGTAACATTTTCACATGAATAAAAATTTGTGCTTAATACCTAATTGATAAAACTGTGTCACCGTTCAATTTATGAAAGCCGTTGGTTGCATTTCCTGTTCTTGTCAGGGTCAGTTGAGTCTTTCCCACGCTAGAAATTCACTGTGGTGCATAAAGTGTGATGCAGCTTGCATGTCTAGCCGTAAACAGACGATTTAGCTCAGATCTTTGATGAATGTAGGAACATTTATTTACACAGCAATGTTTTAGGTTTTATCCTCCTGATGCACTCAGTATATCAGCTTATATTACATTCACATTATATCCTGGTATTTTAGTAATTGTGTTTTCACATGCTATTTTCTGGTCACAGTTGGAAATCTTTTAACGTGCATATCTCTTTCTGACAAAGAATCTAATCAGACTGAGTCAAGGTTAGTCACGTCATGGCAGGGCGAGTCCAGTGGAGTTGAATCAAATCCTTTTTTGATGAACTGATCGGTTTTATCGTCGTTCAGTAGTTTTAGATAAATGTGGCTCGAATGTAGTTAGTTAAGAGACTTCAAAGGGGCTCTTTGAAATGAGGCCATGAAAATGCCAGAGCACTGGTGGCGCGTGCGTCTGTCCTTTAAAGTTTGCTCTCGGCTTCCTGGCTGTTAATGATGAACAGATAAAATATTCAACTGCGTGGCATTACTCTGCCTCTCTCTGCCTGCGCTCACCCCTTAGCGCCCAGACATACAGTATGTGCACACACGCAAACACAATGCACAAGGGGGTCCGTCCGTCCGTCTGTCCACCATCCCCACACCACAGAGCATAAATGGAACTGATTGTACTATTTTGCCTCCACGTAAAAGGGCTGCGCATATGTGGTCTGCGGTTGGAGTGTGTCTGAGTGCGAGGCGGCAGGCAGTTAGTCTTATCTAGCAGAGGGTAGAGCTGTGTTGTGTAATTATTTTCACTGGCTTTGATCCAGAGCTTCCTCTTCTGGACACCTGTTGGCCTCTGGCTCAGTCTGAGGCCTGATAATTAGAACCGCAACCACAAGAGCAGGACCCACACTGGGCTGAACACCAGCGCCGCCTCGCACACATACATGCATATTAACGAGCATTCATTTCCCACAATAGTCCTATAAAACCTTCATGTGAAGATGAAAATGTTTATCTTTTTCATTTTCATAAGTAATCCAGTAGAACTCTCTGTGGGTGGCTCATTGACTAGATGATTTATTTCTTATTCTAATTTTTCATGCATCAATTCTCAATTAGCAGCTTATTGTAACGCATTGTAACAACTGCATTTGAGTCCTAATTCTACAAGACCGTACGAGCCCCTACCCCTCCCTCCTCGACTTCCCTTGTTACGGCCACTGCACGTGGGAGAGGTTTGCCTTCAGTTCGGCCTTTAGGAAGTCAGGTGGCATAGTATGGGAAGCAACAAGGACCATTAAGATATAGTATTCCTACTCCTGTGAGACAAAATGTACTGGTAGTTGTAGGCAAGTTGACCGATTGTCCAGGGCCTTTACAAGCTCAGACTTTTAAAGTTTAACTGTTCATCTTATTTTACTGAAATCTTATTATAGGCCCACAATAAATTTTAACTACACAAAGTGGTTTGCTTTGGTGTTTCTTTCTAAATCAGACATGAAGCTACTATAGTTGCACTAAGCTTATATAACGTAGGTATACATTACAACACTTGCGGTAATCTATATCATGTATTTACGAGGTACTGCACACTTAAACATGTTCTTTAAGCTGTAAACTAAATGATATGACTATAAATGCTGCTGTTAATATTGACATTTCTTACCAAATGTATAAAAATTGGCATTTCATGGGTTGATGCCATCTACTGTTTTACATCAGCCCTGAATCTGCGAGGCCAATGCAGATGTAGAGTCAACCGGTTGGGACCTGTCTACGTCATGAAACATATATTTAAAAAAAACTCGACTCCACCGGTCGTCTGGGGCCCTCCTGTGTGGACTTTGCCAGTTCTCCCCATGTCCACGTGGGTTCTCTCCGGGTACTCCTGTTTCCTCCCACTATCCAAAGATGGTCTCTATTTGTCAGCTCTGTGATTGACTGGCGGCCAGTCCAGTTTCGCACAATGTCAGCTGGGTTCCAGCCCCCCGCGACCCTCTGAGGTTAACCGGTATAGATGATGGATGGATGTTCACATCAAGTCAAGTTAAACATGCAAGTAAGTAAGAGATATTCTACGATATGTAACTTTATTTTTCCGCTTGAGTACCTGTCCCCCAACACGTCAGCACAGCGCTGCTCAGCAGTGCAAGTTCAGTGTCGTGCTGGCGAAGTGACAGCCATCGTCAGTCAGACTGCGGCTCTGTCTGTGCCGTAGATTTAATTTATCTGTGTTCTTCACTTCAGTGTCTCACTGAGAGTTTCAAAGCTGCTTTGTCCTCACTGTCATTCAAACAGCACAGACTTTCAAATGACTCCTGAACCAAAGTCTCTCCTGCCGTGCAAATGACAGCAACAGCTATTGATTGTGCTTTCTTTACAAGGAAACTTATTTCATTCAAATTTCATTCAATTTGTGGGGTTTTTTTATGTCAGACACAAAGAGAATTTTAAAAAAAGACCCAAAGGGAGACGGTCAATAGCAGACATTGCTTCAGAGAAGTGAATTCTTTTAAAAAAAATAATTTAGAGAGAAAGTAATTTCCTGACATGCCTTGTCTTGTCCTTTCATTTCAGTACATTCCCAAGGCTGCCTATTATTTTTCAGAGAACAGTGGCGCTTTCCGCCAGGATGAACCAAAGACATACAAAAGAATAGCTGGCCACGGCTAGTATCTACAACAAGCCACACAAAAATCTTTGTTTTCTGCAGCCAAGAACACAAGGTTCTTTGGCTATGAACATTTTTGTGTGTTGAAATTCAACTATGGTTTATCATTGACTCCAATGGTACATTTGATGTAAATAAATATCACAGAAATGTGCTAAACACCTCTCTCTAATTTAAAGACTCTTGTCAAATTGTCTACCTTTCTGTAACTGCATTGAGTGAGCCTGAGCATTTTTAGTTATTCGATTTATTCAAACTGTCTTTGCTCTGCCAAACCTTACAAATAAAGGTTCAATAAATAAAAAAATAAACGTTACCATGGACACAGCATCCATGAAAATGAATCACAGGATGCGTTACGATGGTTAAATAGCCTGTGGAAGTCTGTTGTTTATGTTATTAAAGTAAGAATATTCCTTGATAACCAAAGACATACATTTATTTTGTTCTAATTGTATCTGTCTACAAGAAGTTGTATCATTTTCTCCAATCACATTCCTTCACCTATTGGACCTTACCCTTTGGTTATTACTGAGGTCTTATTTTGACAAAACCTTTCAAAGCTTCTTTAAATTGAAAGACAAATCAATTCTAATATTTTTCCTATTAATTCATCAGTGAATGTCCATTTATGCACACCAACTCTGTAATGTCCTAGAGCAGGGGCTTCTGAACATGTGATCATGATTATGTTATCTGATCCCATAGACACTCAACAATTGAGCCAAGATAGGCTAATATTGCCGTTTGACACAACTTCAGACCACATCAAATATGTTTAAAATGCATTTATTCATTTCTGACTGTGGGAGAGTTGGGAGAACAGTACCATTCCCCAAAACTACTGTTTCTCTTTAATCAAATCACACACATTTAGGCTATTCTGTGTGATCTCTTTTTGATAACTATACTAAGTTCTTCAGACGAGAAATACTAACCTCTAGGAGATTTAGAAAGTTTAAAGTGGTGCTATGATATACCTATGGTGTAGGTTTTGATTTACAGTTACCACAAATCTAGACATGATCCATATGAGACCATATGATGCTTTATATTATACTTTTTTCATTTACTTTGTTATATGGAGCGACGTTGTGCTACGCACGCCCCCGTAAAACTGGAGTCACATTCTGGAAACTTCTATTTTGCTGTGTCTCACTACTGAACAGGAGACTTCTGACATGCATGTTTACGCTCATTCACTGTGATGGAGTGATCACAGATGGCAGAAGGCATGCAGAGGAGATGTGTGTTGGTCTTTCTTCAACCTCCTAAATGATGTCTTCATTACAGTCTCAACAACAGTCTCCAGTGGCAAACTTTGTCTGCCATTTGGTGACGGACACATGGGTTTATCAGAGCTTTTTCAGCCGCCTGCTGTGACTAAACACAGGGCGGATGAGTGAAATGTATGTGCTTTAAATCACAACAATGAGCTAAAAGAGGTTAAAAAGCTGCAGAACTGCAATTGGATGGTATATCGAGTAACACCTTTAATATTACATAGTCATTTGATTGACTCAGAGAAATATTGATTAGTGCAGACTGTAAGACAGAAAACACATTTTCCACCAGCGTTCTCCTCACCAGCATGCTTCTCTTTTCTTTCTGTAGCTGCTACCGAGCCCGTGGGGGGGGGGGGGGGGGGGGGGG